>CM027120.1:20498192-20677416 GCA_015476505.1 Urochloa ruziziensis
AGCTAGCTAGACTAACTACCCTATCTAACTTGGACCTTTGCCCGCGAGACCAACCTGCTAATCTGCTAACACCGTCAACCCCTTTAACTACCCCGGGCCGTTTAACCCTAAGCCTTTTTTTTTGAAAATTCTTACATGAGTTATGACTGTGTTTGTCGACTCTTTGAATTAATCCTTTGTCGATTGGTTCAATTTCGACAATTAGTCTAATTCATTTGTATCAAGTTTACGAAATAAATTGTTATCAATTTATTTCGTGGGCTAGTAATAATTTTGGTCCAAACCTAGGCCCATCTAAGAGCCCATGTAAACCAACCCTAACCCTAACCACCTTCTATAAATATCCTACATCTTTCCCTCTTCCCTTCAGACAAGCTGCCGCCGCCACCTCTCTTTCTGCCTGCTCCGTTCTTTCCTCCCACGCGAAGCAAGCATCGATTTCTTCTTCTCCCTTAGCCATCTTCCTTCCCCTGCCGATCCCGATCTCCACACCCACCAGCCACCAAATCAGAGCTGCCTGCTTTCCCCTTTGTGCTGTCCACTCGATCTCCCTCTGTTCTTCTCCCCATGCCGAGCACACAAGCAAAGCAAGCGGCTGCAACACGCCTCCTTGCTACTGCCTATTTGCCTTGCTGCGTTCCTCTGCTCTCCAACAAGCAAGCAAGGAGCATCTGTTCCAATTTTCTCCAGTGAACCAGAACGCCAACCACCTCTCCCTACCATCCATCTCACGAAGATCAGCAGCAACTCAAGCCCCATCTTACACTCGAATTCCTGTTTCTCCGAGCAAGCACGCAACAGCAGCCATCTCTGTCTTCTCTCTGTTCTAACAAGAAACGCATGGCCACCAGCATGTCCCTGCCTCTCCAAGCCGCAACCTTCACCAGCTCCCCTCTTCTCCTTGTGCCCCCTTCCAAAATCGGCAAGCGCCTAAGCCACCAGAGCACATGGCAGCAGCTCAAGACGTTTTCCTCTGTGTTACACTCCGGCAAGAACAAGCTGCCCACTCTGATTTTTCTCCACGAGCAAGCAAGCCAGCGCCTCCTCTTTCTACTAATCCAGGAACAGGCTGCAGCTCTCTCTGTTTCTCCCTTGCTCGAGCCGTGCGCCAGTGCGTCCCCAAGCTGTAGCCGCCACCGTTCACCCCGAAGCCACGCCGGAGACGACGATGTTACCGGCGGCCGCGAAGATGAGGACGCTCGGGCACCTGCGTTGCCATCTTGGAACCATGCCGCCTACTCGAGCTGCCTGCTACACATTGATGCCATGGAGGCTATTTGCCTCGCCGACAAGGTGTTTGAGGATATGTCTGATCCCGAGGGGCTGAGCTGAATCGCGTCGCCTACGCCAAGCACCACCGGACGTCACCATGCTGCTGCCGTCGGCCACAAGAGGAGAGAGTCAAGAAGAGAACAGGAGCCGCCAAGACTGTACCGGGTCGCCGCCGTGAACGACTACGCCAAGCCGCTGCTCATGTTCCGCGAGCCTTCATCACGCCGGCCACGTTCTACTCCGTCGCCCCAAGGTGAGCACGCGCTCAGCCCTCTCTTCCCTTGGCCCTCCATGCTGTCCAGCATGACCTTGCTGATGAACCCTCTGAGCCGCTCACTACTGGCGCCGCCGCCGTCACCGCGACCGACCCCAAGCCATCGCCTTCAGCAAGTCTGGGCCCGGCCTTCGAGCCGGGCATGTTTTCTGCAGGTGCCCCGCTCGCCGTCGCGCTGCCCGGCCGCCGCCGTCACGTGAAACCACCCAAGCCGCCGCCTTGACCCGCCCGACGCCCTTGGAGGCATTCCGTCGAGCACCTAAGCCATGACCCTAGCCTCGCCCCACGGAGCCACCACCAAGCACTCTCCCTGCATGACTGGGAGCTGCCGTGCTCAACCATGAACGTGCTAACCAAATACCCATCCGAGCCTACCTATGCTAGCTTGTGCATTGCTTACCGTGAATTAGCTTGTCCTAGTCCCATTTTGCACCAGATCAAACCATCAAACCATCAAGAAGCCCGACCACCCTTTGCATCCACGCAAAGCCCACCCCATGCCAAGCATCCAACCTGCTCGGCATGTTCCACTGACAAACCTTCTTTTGCTCCTGGCTTGATCTGTGAAACCTTTTCTACTCCTTTATCTTCACGAGAAAACATACCTAATTCCCCTAATTCGTTTTCACGTGAAAACCTTCTTGTTTACTCTTTTGCTTTCTCTCATGCAAGCTCAAACTAGCAGCCTAGCCTGCTGTTTCCTTTTTCCTCCACGAGAGGCCCATGCACACACACATGACCCAGCGCTTTCTTGCTTCCTCGCAGGAACCAGCAGCTCAATGCACCAGCTCGTTCTTCCAAACAGGCACACAAGCTAATCACACTTAGCAAGCCTTCTCTCCTTTCCACGTGAAGCCCAAACTCTCGTGACCGCCACGCAGGCCAAGCCAACTGTCCTACGCCCGACACGTGGCGCCGCCTCAGTGCCGAGTCCGCCGCCACGTGGCTAACTTGTCAGTGCCCCGTAGGACCGTGGGCCCACTAATAGGACCCACTGACTGATAGCCCGGACCTACCTGACCGATGGGGCCCGCATGTTGACATGTGGAACCCAATAACAGATAACCCGTCAGGCTTGACCCGTTAACCATGGCTTGACCCGTTGACCAAGACCTTGACCCTTTGACAACGATGACATCACCAGAGCCCGTGATGATGTCATCAACCCTAGACCGTTGTCTCTGCTTGCTCGACTCGCGGTTTAACCCTGACTCGATGACTGACACCTCCGAGATGCTAACCTGTTATCTAACTTTTATTCATTTTTCCGAAATGATTTATAAATCCTGAAAATGGATTTAAACTTCAGAAAATCATAATAAATCAATTGTAGCTTAGAAAAATATGAAACCAGTTTCAGTATTATTCTAAAATCATGACGAACACGATATAATAGTGTTTGCTGTTATTTGGCTCTCTATTGATTCTTATTTGGAGTTCATTTGCTAGTAGATGTTGTTGTTTATTTGTTTTTGCGTCCAATAGGATCCCCGGAGGACCCGGACTTCTTCGACGACGTTGACTACGCTGAAGACGAAGATAAGAACGATACTCCAGGTTCACGCCCATCTGATACTTTTTACCTATTAGGCATTGCAAGTAGAATTGCTAGCGCTTCTATTGCATTGATGAGATGATGATGAGCCGCATAGCCTATTTATATATCCTGATTTCTTGATTGCCTACTACACTACTATATATGATATGCTATGCTTGCATGTGTGGGCTATAGTGGTGATTTTAAACCTCTTGGCTTGAGTATTTTGGGTGGGAAAACTTGGAGAGTTTCGAACCCCCGGCTGGAGTGAGCAGACATTAACCGACCCTCGGGTCGGGGCTTGGAGGCTATTGGACACCTCCTGTACCGTAGCGGGTACATGTGATATGATTTGTGATATGGATGGATTTGAGGCGTTGGGCGGCCATACCTATAATGGGTGCCGATTCGCGGACCACGATGTGGATACGCATTTGACGGGGACTTGCTTGCTCTGGCTTAGGCCGAGTCGGTTGGACCTGGTTACAGGACTTTTACGTACGCACCGCTTACCCTTATGGGAGGGGTTCCAGCCATTCTCTAGTTAGTCGGTACCATTGCTGTGGAGTAGTGTGTTAGGATTGGGCTTGCCGTTTCACGAGGGTGTGCGGAGCCTGGCTGCGTTCAGCCCTTGTTTCCGAGACTCTCAGCGCCTGTGTGGTGCTAGGGACTCACGATCCCGGATCGTTCGGTTTACTGAATGGGTCCAAGTCCGGGAATGCAGGATGGTACCGGTCTGATTAGGGAGTCATGGTTGTGGGTTGTGTCTCAAGACGGCGGCCACCGTCTGCAGCCCGAGTGGTTCCAGCTGTACACGCTCTGCAGAGTTAGAATCTATACGTATAGCCGCGTCCTCGGTCATGGACACCCCCTGTATACTGGCTTCTTCTGATTAGTGTTTTGGGACTTTCTACCTCCCCCTCTTCTAAACTTATAGGTTGGGATGAGAGCTACTAGATCAGGATAAGGTCCGGCGTTTGCCGCTGAGATGGGAAAGGTCGGAAGCTTTCTCATCGACTCGAGAGGAGAAGGTGGTGAGATTGAGACGGGAGTCTGGTGCGCCAGAATAGCCCGTGCTGATGTGATATAGATGGGGATGATGATGGTGGTATTTTATACCTTGCTGCTGCTGCATAGGAAACCCGAGCCTTTCCTTGCTATACTTTTACCCTTTAGATGATAGGCCACTTAAAGCTTGCATACGGATGGTGACGTGAACCTATCCCATTCCTTGGGGATAGTTTGTGAGTTGCAGGTCAGGACTTGATGTACAAGTCTGAATGTGTTAGATGGGTAGCGCTGCTTCGCTCAAGATTTGCCTGTGGATTGAAGCCGAAGACTTGAAGACTTAGCTACCGCTACGCAGGATTTTCGCTTGTCGCTCAGCCCATGAGGCTTGTACTACTCTCGTAGTTCCATATTGGTATGGATGTAAATCTATTCCTGTAAGCTAAATTCTTTGTATGACTATGATATTATGCTGAGATGAGTTCTGTACGTGATAGCTACTGATCCAGGGACTATCACAAGGGTACAGAGAGTCGGATTCTCGATTTCGAAAATCCGGTTCGTCACATTGATCACCTTGAATCTTGTTAGAGAGACATGCGCTCTAAAATGAACATCATGAAATGTTTGAATTATAAAAAGTATATCATTGTAGAAAAAAGTAATTAAATTATTTTCATCAACAAACATGCTGAAACAAAATGCTATATTAAGTTAATGTTAAAACTAGCTACTACCACCTTGAATCCCACTAGAGAACAAAGAGTTAAGTGTAAACATGTGCTCTCAAATAAACACCAAATGAAGCAACCATTATCTCAGCCCAATTGTGCTAGTGAATTATTTTTGTTGGAGTTATAAGAACAAATTTTGTTCCACAATGAAAATTTGTGATTCAAGATTTTTTGGGTGTTATTAAATTTTGGAAACTATAAAGTGACTATGAAAACTAGAGTGCAATCTATACAAACATTTGAACTTTGCCTTTCAAATTCACATGTGGTATTCTAATTTATGTAAGTAGTGGCACATGTATCTTTCTACAATTCTAATGATGATTTTTTTTGCAAAATATGCAGTTAAAAGGTGAAATAATTATATAATATAAGGTAGGAATAAACTTAAGTTTTTAATACATTATTGCAAAAAGATTATATTCAAAATTACTTTTTATGAACATCCATAATTAACCAAGGTTATATTAAGTTTTTGTGAAAAAGACATAAAGTTAGGTACTCACCATAGTAAAATGAAGAATTTCATGTATTGCAAACACAATAGAAAACGACAAATTTTCTTGTGTGTTTTGTGAATTTTCCTGTGGGTTTTATCTAACATATAGAGAAATGGGTAATTTTCCTGTCTGTTTTGTGAATTTTTGCTGTGGGGTTTTGTCTAACCTACAGGGAAATGGGTAATTATATGTGCGTTTTGTGAATTTTCATGTGTGTTTTACCTAACCTACAGGGAAATGGGTAATTTCCCCGTGGGTTTGGCTATTTCCCTGTATGTTCTTTCAAAACCGACAAGGAAAAGCAAGTTTTTATCAAGTGGTATCAGCTTTCCAGGTAGATCGGTGAGTTTTTATCGAGTGTTGTTCCATTACCTACAGTCCACAAAACCAAAAAAAAAATTCAGGTTAGACCATTGTCCCAAAACCTTTCTTCGCCTTGCACTTTCTTTCAATAATTTGCGTTGTTGAATTTGTGTGCTTCGCGTTAATTTGTTGCTGGTCACTTTGTGCTTCCGCCGCTTTCCATCTCCACCGCCGCCGCCGCCGCCGTCCTACCTCGCCACCAGCGCCACCGCCGCCGCAATCATCATCACCACCAGCGCCGCCGCCGCCGTTTGCATCACCACAAACCCTGCAAAACCACGCCGCCGTCACCACGCCGAGTTACCACGCCGTTACCCCCCTCCAACCGAACCCTACTCGGTTTCGTTTTTCTTCCCCAAGCCGCACTCCACGCGCCGCCGATACAACCGAACCCGTCGGTGTTCTACCGTCGATCCTACCGAGGGGTATCCCGAGGTAGTAGAGTTTCAGGTGGATTTTGCCGAGATCAGGAACGCAAAGGCAAAGAGACTCAGGATTTAGACAGGTTCGGGCCGCTTAGAAGGCGTAATACCCTACGTCCTGTGTGGTGATTGGTATTGATTGTCTGCCTCTTTGTTGGGAGACTTGGGATTGTGTTCTTTTGAGAGGGTCCCTGCCCAGCCTTATATACACGGCGGGCAGGGTTACAAGGTCGGTTTCAAGTTGAATCCTAACCAATTACTACTCGGAGAGTGCTTTTCAAGGCAGTCCGAGTAGTTTACAAGTCATACGACTAGTTTCCATATCGAGAAGAGTCCTTGCAGTACTCTACTCGTGTTCTTCACGCTTGGTACGACTCTGACTGGAGAATCCATGTGTCCCTGTGGGCCCATGGTCGTACCTCCAACACTACTCGGTTTCTTGTTTCTGTTTGAGGAAAGAGAGAAAAAAAGGAAATAAAAAGGAAATAAAATAAAGAAAGTTCTGAGAAGAAAGACAAAGGAAAGCATTAAAAAAAGGAAAGAGCAATTCGTTTTTGGAAAGTTCGGTTTTTCGTTTGGCAGTTTTGTGTCGTTACGACCACCTGTTTTGTAACGGCCATAACTTTTCGCTCGGATCTCCGATTTCAGCGTTCTTTTTTTTTCGGAAAGCTTACGAAATTTCCTATACGGTCAACGTCATGGCGGAGGCGCGGGGCCAGCCGCAGGGGCGCAGATGAGGGGCCGACGTCATGGCGGAGGCGCGGGGGCGGAGGTCGAGCGGAGGCACGGAAAGCAGGGGGACGGGAGGGGGGCTCACGGGCTGGGTTTGTGTGGATAGGGTTGAAGGCAAGGGAAGGGAGGGGCATTCTGGGCATTTGAAAGGGGAGGAGGACCTAGGGTTTTCAGTGAACAGGTGGCCATCAGATCAGAAGAATGGACGGTCACGGAGAACTGGGCCGTGCAAGCAACACGGGCAGGCTGACAAAAACGGCCCGTTTAGCAAATTTAACAAGCATTATGTTTATTGAAAGTATAAATGTAAATAAATTTCTCAAAAGGATACATTATTGCATTGAAATGTAATTAAATTATCTTCATTAATAAATATATATGACAGTAAATTTATATCAATCTTTTATAAAAAGATAAAGTTGCCCATTGATCACCTTGAATCTTGTTAGAGAGACATGCGCTCTAAAATGAACATCATGAAATGTTTGAATTATAAAAAGTATATCATTGTAGAAAAAAGTAATTAAATTATTTTCATCAACAAACATGCTGAAACAAAATGCTATATTAAGTTAAGGTTAAAACTAGCTACTACCACCTTGAATCCCACTAGAGAACAAAGAGTTAAGTGTAAACATGTGCTCTCAAATAAACACCAAATGAAGCAACCATTATCTCAGCCCAATTGTGCTAGTGAATTATTTTTGTTGGAGTTATAAGAACAAATTTTGTTCCTCAATGAAAATTTGTGATTCAAGATTTTTTGGGTGTTATTAAATTTTGGAAACTATAAAGTGACTATGAAAACTAGAGTGCAATCTATACAAACATTTGAACTTTGCCATTCAAATTCACATGTGGTATTCTAATTTATGTAAGTAGTGGCACATGTATGTTTCTACAATTCTAATGATGATTTTTTTGCAAAATATGCAGTTAAAAGGTGAAGTAATTATATAATATAAGGTAGGAATAAACTTAAGTTTTTAATACATTATTGCAAAAAGATTATATTCAAAATTCCTTTTTATGAACATCCATAATTAATCAAGGTTATATTAAGTTTTTGTGAAAAAGACATAAAGTTAGGTACTCACCATAGTAAAATGAAGAATTTCATGTATTGCAAACACAATAGAAAACGACAAATTTTCTTGTGTGTTTTGTGAATTTTCCTGTGGGTTTTATCTAACATATAGAGAAATGGTTAATTTTCCTGTCTGTTTTGTGAATTTTTGCTGTGGGGTTTTGTCTAACCTACAGAGAAATAGGTAATTTCTCTGTGCGTTTTGTGAATTTTCATGTGTGTTTTACCTAACCTACAGGGAAATGGGTAATTTCCCCGTGGGTTTGGCTATTTCCCTGTATGTTCTTTCAAAACCGACAAGGAAAAGCAAGTTTTTATCAAGTGGTATCAGCTTTCCAGGTTGATCGGTGAGTTTTTATCGAGTGTTGTTCCATTACCTACAGTCCACAAAACCAAAAAAAAATTCAGGTTAGACCATTGTCCCAAAACCTTTCTTCGCCTTGCACTTTCTTTCAATAATTTGCGTTGTTTGTGTGCTTCGCGTTAATTTGTTGCTGGTCACTTTGTGCTTCCGCCGCTTTCCATCTCCACCGCCGCCGCCGCCGCCGTCCTACCTCGCCACCAGCGCCACCGCCGCCGCAATCATCATCACCACCAGCGCCGCCGCCGCCGTTTGCATCACCACAAACCCAGTAAAACCACGCCGCCGCCACCATGCCGAGTAACCACGCCGTTACCCCCTCCAACCGAACCCTACTCGGTTTAGTTTTCCTTCCCCAAGCCGCACTCCACGCGCCGCCGATACAACCGAACCCTACTCGGTTTCTAGTTTCTGTTTGAGGAAAGAGAGAAAAAAGGAAATAAAAGGAAATAAAAAAAGAAGAAAGTTCTGAGAAGAAAGACAAAGGAAAGCATTAAAAAAAGGAAAGAGCAATTCGTTTTTGGAAAGTTCGGTTTTTTGTTTGGCAGTTTTGTGTCGTTACGAACACCTGTTTTGTAACGGCCATAACTTTTCGCTCGGATCTCCGATTTCAGCGGTCTTTTTTTTCCAGAAAGCTTACGAAATTTCCTATGCGGTCGACGTCATGGCGGAGGCGCGGGGGCAGCCGCAGGGGCGCAGATGAGGGGCCGACGTCATGGCGGAGGCGCGGGGGCGGAGGTCGAGCGGAGGCACGGAAAGCAGGGGGACGGGAGGGGGGCTCACGGGCTAGGTTTGTGTGGATAGGGTTGAAGGCAAGGGAAGGGAGGGGCATTCTGGGCATTTGAAAGGGGAGGAGGACCTAGGATTTTCAGTGAACAGGTGGCCGTCAGATCAGAAGAATGGACGGTCACGGAGAACTGGGCCGTGCAAGCAACACGGGCAGGCTGACAAAAACGGCCCGTTTAGCAAATTTAACAAGCATTATGTTTATTGAAAGTATAAATGTAAATAAATTTCTCAAAACGATACATTATTGCATTTAAATGTAATTAAATTATCTTCATTAATAAATATATATGACAGTAAATTTATATCAATCTTTTATGAAAAAGATAAAGTTGCCCATTGATCACCTTGAATCTTGTTAGAATCTTGTTAGAGAGACATGCGCTCTAAAATGAACATCATGAAATGTTTGAATTATAAAAAGTATATCATTGTAGAAAAAAGTAATTAAATTATTTTCATCAACAAACATGCTGAAACAAAATGCTATATTAAGTTAAGGTTAAAACTAGCTACTACCACCTTGAATCCCACTAGAGAACAAAGAGTTAAGTGTAAACATGTGCTCTCAAATAAACACCAAATGAAGCAACCATTATCTCAGCCCAATTGTGCTAGTGAATTATTTTTGTTGGAGTTATAAGAACAAATTTTGTTCCTCAATGAAAATTTGTGATTCAAGATTTTTTGGGTGTTATTAAATTTTGGAAACTATAAAGTGACTATGAAAACTAGAGTGCAATCTATACAAACATTTGAACTTTGCCATTCAAATTCACATGTGGTATTCTAATTTATGTAAGTAGTGGCACATGTATGTTTCTACAATTCTAATGATGATTTTTTTGCAAAATATGCAGTTAAAAGGTGAAATAATTATATAATATGAGGTAGGAATAAACTTAAGTTTTTAATACATTGTTGCAAAAAGATTATATTCAAAATTACTTTTCATGAGCATCCATAATTAACCAAGGTTATATTAAGTTTTTGTGAAAAAGACATAAAGTTAGGTACTCACCATAGTAAAATGAAGAATTTCATGTATTGCAAACACAATAGAAAACGACAAATTTTCTTGCGTGTTTTGTGAATTTTCCTGTGGGTTTTATCTAACATATAGAGAAATGGGTAATTTTCCTGTCTGTTTTGTGAATTTTTGCTGTGGGGTTTTGTTTAAGCTACAGGGAAATAGGTAATTTCTCTGTGCGTTTTGTGAATTTTCATGTGTGTTTTACCTAACCTACAGGGAAATGGGTAATTTTCCCGTGGGTTTGACTATTTCCCTGTATGTTCTTTGAAAACCGACAAGGAAAAGCAAGTTTTTATCAAGTGGTATCAGCTTTCCAGGTTGATCGGTGAGTTTTTATCGAGTGTTGTTCCATTACCTACGGTCCACAAAACCAAAAAAAAATTCAGGTTAGAACATTGTCCCAAAACCTTTCTTCGCCTTGCAGTTTCTTTCAATAATTTGCGTTGTTTGTGTGCTTCGCGTTAATTTATTGCTGGTCACTTTGTGCTTCCGCCGCTTTCCATCTCCACCGTCGCCGCCGCCGCCGTCCTACCTTGCCACCAGCGCCACCGCCGCCGCAATCATCATCACCACCAGCGCCGCTGCCGCCGTTTGCATCACCACAAACCCAGCAAAACCACGCCACCGCCACCACGCTGAGTTACCACGCCGTTACCCCCCTCCAACCGAACCCTACTCGGTTTCGTTTTCCTTCCCCAAGCCGCACTCCACGCGCCGCCGATACAACCGAACCCTACTCGGTTTCTAGTTTCTGTTTGAGGAAAGAGAGAAAAAAAGGAAATAAAAAAAGAAGAAAGTTCTGAGAAGAAAGACAAAGGAAAGCATTAAAAAAAAAGGAAAGAGCAATTCGTTTTTGGAAAGTTCGGTTTTTCGTTTGGCAGTTTTGTGTCGTTACGATCACCTGTTTTGTAACGGCCATAACTTTTCGCTCGGATCTCCGATTTCAGCGTTCTTTTTTTTTCCAGAAAGCTTACGAAATTTCCTATGCGGTCAACATCATGGTGGAGGCGCGGGGGCAGCCACAGGGGCGCAGATGAGGGGCTGACGTCATGGCGGAGGCGCGGGGGCGGAGGTCGAGCGGAGGCACGGAAAGCAGGGGGACGGGAGGGGGGCTCACGGGCTGGGTTTGTGTGGATAGGGTTGAAGGCAAGGGAAGGGAGGGGCATTCTGGGCATTTGAAAGGGGAGGAGGACCTAGGATTTTCAGTGAACAGGTGGCCGTCAGATCGGAAGAATGGACGGTCACGGAGAACTGGGCCGTGCAAGCAACACGGGCAGGCTGACAAAAACGGCCCGTTTAGCAAATTTAACAAGCATTATGTTTATTGAAAGTATAAATGTAAATAAATTTCTCAAAACGATACATTATTGCATTGAAATGTAATTAAATTATCTTCATTAATAAATATATATGACAGTAAATTTATATCAATCTTTTATGAAAAAGGTAAAGTTGCCCATTGATCACCTTGAATCTTGTTAGAGAGACATGCGCTCTAAAATGAACATCATGAAATGTTTGAATTATAAAAAGTATATCATTGTAGAAAAAAGTAATTAAATTATTTTCATCAACAAACATGCTGAAACAAAATGCTATATTAAGTTAAGGTTCAAACTAGCTACTACCAGCTTGAATCCCACTAGAGAACAAAGAGTTGACTGTAAACATGTGCTCTCAAATAAACACCAAATGAAGCAACCATTATCTCAGCCCAATTGTGCTAGTGAATTATTTTTGTTGGAGTTATAAGAACAAATTTTGTTCCACAATGAAAATTTGTGATTCAAGATTTTTTGGGTGTTATTAAATTTTGGAAACTATAAAGTGACTATGAAAACTAGAGTGCAATCTATACAAACATTTGAACTTTGCCTTTCAAATTCACATGTGGTATTCTAATTTATGTAAGTAGTGGCACATGTATGTTTCTACAATTCTAATGATGATTTTTTTGCAAAATATGCAGTTAAAAGGTGAAATAATTATATAATATAAGGTAGGAATAAACTTAAGTTTTTAATACATTATTGCAAAATGATTATATTCAAAATTACTTTTTATGAACATCCATAATTAACCAAGGTTATATTAAGTTTTTGTGAAAAATACATAAAGTTAGGTACTCACCATAGTAAAATAAAGAATTTCATGTATTGCAAAGACAATAGAAAACGACAAATTTTCTTGTGTGTTTTGTGAATTTTCCTGTGGGTTTTATGTAACATATAGAGAAATGGATAATTTTCCTGTATGTTTTGTGAATTTTTGTTGTGGGGTTTTGTCTAACCTACAGGGAAATGGGTAATTTCTCTGTGCGTTTTGTGAATTTTCATGTGTGTTTTACCTAACCTACAGGGAAATGGGTAATTTCCGCGTGGGTTTGGCTATTTCACTGTATGTTCTTTCAAAACCGACAAGGAAAAGCAAGTTTTTATCAAGTGGTATTAGCTTTCCAGGTTGATCGGTGAGTTTTTATCGAGTGTTGTTCCATTACCTACAGTCCACAAAACCAAAAAAAAATTCAGGTTAGACCATTGTTCCAAAACCTTTATTCGCCTTGCACTTTCTTTCAATAATTTGCGTTGTTGAATTTGTGTGCTTCGCGTTAATTTGTTGCTGGTCACTTTGTGCTTCCGCCGCTTTCCATCTCCACCGCCGCCGCCGCCGTCCTACCTCGCCACCAGCGCCACCGCCGCCGCAATCATCATCACCACCAGCGCCGCCGCCGCCGTTTGCATCACCACAAACCCAGCAAAACCACGCCGCCGCCACCACGCCGAGTTACCACGCCGTTACCCCCCTCCAACCGAACCCTACTCGGTTTCGTTTTCCTTCCCCAAGCCGCACTCCACGCGCCGCCGATACAACCGAACCCTACTCGGTTTCTTGTTTCTGTTTGAGGAAAGAGAGAAAAAAAGGAAAAAAAAAAGGAAATTAAAAAAAGAAGAAAGTTCTGAGAAGAAAGGCAAAGGAAAGCATTAAAAAAAAGGAAAGAGCAATTCGTTTTCGGAAAGTGTGGTTTGCTGCTCGAGGCGCCTAGTGGTGGTGATGGACTCCCTCCACTCGGCGGCGCGATCCACGGCGACCTCGGCGGTGGCCTTGGCCTTGGACGGCCGGGCCCTTCCCGGCGACCTCTCCTTCCGCTTCGGGCCTTCCTTCCTCTTGGGCGCCATGGCGACGAGCGGGGGCTGAAGATCGAGGAGGAAAGCTGCGGGAGCGGATCTAGGGTTTGCTCTTGCGCGAGGAGGAGAGCTGGAGCGTCGAGGAGGCAAATGGCGAGTAAAGGAAGAAGATTGCGGCGGGGATGGCTTATAATGGAATGAACCGTTCCTCCCGCGCGTGGCGCGATGCGTGTCTCGGGAACTCAACCGACGCAGGCACGTCCCGTCGCTTTGAATTCAAAGATGCGGTAAGGAGTCGCGATATCTCGCGATATTTTGCCTTCCGTGAAGCAACCGTTGGGAAGCAACGGACTTTGCGGAGTAGTGGGCCTAAATGGGCTGAAATATAGCACGACCTTTCAGTTCTGTTACGCTAACAAATTTGTGGGATCCTGAGCTAGTGTTCAGGGGCAGAAACCACTCGGTCGTGAGGCTAAAATTAGTCGACGGCCAGACTTGATTTTGCAATTAATATTGCATCCTTGCAATTGATTTTTACATAAGGCATGCGATACTATCGCTAAATTCGCTCAGAAATCTAGGTCAAATGCTGACAAGTATAAATCTTGCGAGAAGATGGCTTACCATATGGTCAAGCTGAGTCGTGGGACACGACTCGGAAGTCATGCCGAGTTCAAAGAACTTGAGGACAGAATCCTTATAAAGGGGAAACAAAAAAGCCCCTAAAGGAAAAGATTATCTAAAATCCATGTCCAGAGGCATGGGGGTTGAAAAAAATCAGTCAGAATTCATGGCTTTCAGAGTCTTGACACGATCATGCTGAGTCGTAACAAGACTCGGGGGCTACACCCAATGGGTGCACCTGGAGGTGCACACCATTGATGGATTAAGTTTAAAAAGAGATTCATAATATTTTATTTTTGACCCTCGACCAGAATATTCTATTCTGCTCAAGGCTCGGGGGCTACACCCAATGGGTGCACCTGGAGGCGCACACCATTGAAGATCAAGATACAGATGGATAAAAGTTGAAGACCTTTGGCCAATTTCATACTAAAATTGCCCAAAGCCCGGGGGCTAAGTGTATTCACTTCGCTGTCGCGTCGTGAAAAAAGAGCACTCCTTCCCCTCACTATGGCCATAATTGAAGAATTGTTTTTAGGAGCGTCTGATCATGCACTCAGATCTTCCTCGAAACCACTCAGATTTTCCTCATAATCACTCGGATCTTCTTCGAAATCACTCGGATGAGATCTTAAACAACTTGGGAGCACTCGGATCATGCAAGAAAAGACAGATCAATTACAGCCAACGATCGGTCAAGAAGTGCTCGGGGGCTACTGTGGGGGATATAGTACCCGGGTACCTCACGAGCAAGCCTGGCAGCCCACCAAAAGGGGGGCGGCCCGGCCCACCGTTCTGGACCTGAAGACGTGCGGGACAAGTCGGCGCACGGAGGAAGGATCTGGAAGGAGAAGTCCTAGTTGGAATAGGAATTATTGTAAAGAAGGAAAGGATTCTTAGAGATAGGATCGGATACAAACCGACTTGTAACCCTGCCCCCCGATATATAAGGCGGGCAGGGACCCCCTCAAAAACATCAGACGACATCAGACAACATCTCAAGCCAACTCAACACGCAATACAACACCCCAAAACAGGACGTAGGGTATTACGTCGAGTCGACGGCCCGAACCTGTATAAACCCCTGTGTCTGTCCATACTAACCATCCTGCTTCCGATCTTTGCGATCTTCCCTGCATTACAAATCACTTCCGTGGGCTACCCCGTGGAAGACTGCCGGAGATAATATCACCGACACACTTTTCTCTCAAAGAGATCATACGATCCGACCGAGAGTCGATCGGAGCATTCAATCGAAATATCGACCTTCTACCAGAGAGTTTGTAAGGCTGCGAAGGCTAGCGGTCGATTGATCCGACCGAGCCAGGAACAACCGATCAGATCGATAGATCGACACAGAGAAAACTGTCAACTCGAGATTGCAAGGCTGCGAAGTCCTAGCGGTCGATTGATCCGACCAAGCCAAGGAAAAGCGATCGGATCAATAGATCGACGCAGCGAAAAGGTCAACTCGAAAATGGATCTCCTAAACGACTTGGAGTCTTGAGACAAGATTTTGGGTAGATGATATACACCTCAAGGAGAGGCTATGCCCCAAAGATCTTGGCCTCAAACCTCCTAGAACTCCTGGAATCACAGATCTCGTGAAGAACACCAAGAACTCGAGTTCATCCCAAAAACTTCAAATCCAAAGCGATTCTCGGCGTTTGGGGGCAAGAGATCACCAGCAAAAGAGGCACAAGGCACTCATACGTGAATCTCCCAAAGAAATCCGAGAGAAAACGTCCAAGGAAGTGAAGAACGAAAATCCCCCAAAAATAGCTCCGAAAATAGAAAGAAGAAAAGGAGCTCGTGGATTCAAATCATGGCACGAAATTGAACTTTGGATTACTTCACCATGTGCGTTTACAAGCCACTTGCTAGCACAAACAAAGCTAGAATGGCAAAAAGATCAAATCAAAGATCCCTCCTCTCTCTCCCTCTCAAACCCTAGAAAAGACCCTCTCACAAACAAATGAGATGTCTACCACCTATCCTCTCCAAGGGATGGCTGCCCACAATAGCCACTCCTCATATATATAGGTGCCCTGCAAATGTCCAAAACGCCCTCACATGAAGCATACAACACAATGCCCCTTAGTGGCAAATTTGCAATAGTTGTGAATATTCTTCCGGCTGGGACACCTTCCACCGCAAGCTAGCTTCCCTCCGACGCAAGCCTTGCGGTCACGCCGCGTGTCCTCCGGATCGAAGCTCCTCGACGCCGAACTTGGGCCTGGCTGGTCACCTTGGCCCAGCTGCCCGAACTTCGCCTCGTCGAGTCCTCGGCCTTGGTTTTGAGGCCCAAACCAAGGGAAACCGTCCACCGATGATTTTGTGGCCAAATCACCAAACCCTGCGTGCAAGCTTCGGTTGTGAGCCGCTACCTTGCACCGGCTTCGGCCACCGATGATTTTGTGGCCAAATCACTAAACCCCACGTGCAAGCTTCGGTTGTTAGCCGCTACCTTGCACCGGAACCACGTCCCCTTGCTTGTTCTTGCACCATGTGAACCGCACTTGATCCATGTGGCCACCGGGTCCCTCGAACCAAGCCTACTTGTCTCTCCGTTCCTCGGAGGCTGCCATGGCTAAGACGTTTCGCGCCTGTTCTTCACCTGCACCAATGCAACCAAGCCGCATTCTACACCTGCAATACTTGAGCCAAGGGAAACGTCAGTCCACACCACGTTGTCAATCACTCATCACACCAGGAAGCGACCATCCACGGGTCCTCGGACACACCGGGTCCTTAATCTCCCCCTTGATGAGTGCATTGACAACACACACATAGTAACCAATGATTATAAAAGAAAAAGAAAAGAAATCAAAAACCAATCGCTCAAGCAAGCGACCAAAAGCAAGAACAAGCCAAAACAAAGTCACTGAAGGACCGAAACGGCGACCAGAGAGGGGGGAGTGAATGGGAGCCGATAAAAATTCTTTCCAACCAATCCGGCTATTCTCCCAAATCAACTTCGACGCCTTCGAAAGTGATCTTGCCAAGATCACGTAGCCATTGTCAAGCTACTGACCCTAGGAACAAGAAAGACGCAGCGGAACTCGAATCGATCGAAACGAACACAAACCGAACCGAAACAAGACTCGATTCAACACACCGGGGGGGGGGGGGGGGGGGGTTAAACCAGGTCAGGGGGGCGGTTAAACCGCACGGGCCTGGGAGCCTCGGGAAAAAGTCAAATCGAAAGTGGATCTCCCAAACCGCTTGAGCTCTTGAGGCGAGATTTTGGTCAGATGATTTAGACCTCCAGTGGAGTGTTTTCCCAAAAGATCTCGGCCTCTAACTCGCTAGAACTCCCAGAATCTCAAATCTAAGGAAGAACACCATGACCTCGAGTTCATCCCGAAACTTCAAATCCAAAGTGATTCCCGGCGTTTGGGGGCAAGAGATCACCAGCAAAAGAGGCACAAGGCACTCATACATGAATCCCCAAAGAAATCCGAGAGAAATCGCCCAAGGAAGCGAAGAACAAAAATCCCCCAAAAATAGCTCCGAAAATACCTCCGAAAATAAGAAAAGAAAAGGGAGCTCGTGGATTCAAATCATGGCACAAAGATGAACAGAACAAGCTCAATCAACAAACCATGAATTCACCTATACAAACTACGAATGATTCGAAATAGTTCTAGGTGGAGGGGATGAAGGGGAAAACTAGTTCAAAGAGAAAAACAAAGAGAACTAAAGAGATGACTAAAATAGATGGCAGCCACCAAGCCCTAGGGGGCCTATTAGTAGTCCAAGTGGTGGTGCTCTAAAGACTAAACTATCCCTAAGTGATACATACCCCTCAGGGGCAAATTTGACATTTAGTTTCAGATATTTTCCGGCTGGGACACCTTCCACCGCAAGCTAGCTTCCCTCTGACGCAAGCCTTGCAGTCACGCCGCATGTCCTCTGGATTGAAGCTCCTCGACGCCGATTTTGGGCCAGTCCAGGGGGAGGCGGTTAAACCGCCCCTGGCTGGTCACCTCAGCCCAACTGTCCAATCTCGCCTCGTCGAGTCCTCGGCCTTGGTTTTGAGGCCCAAACCAAGGGAAACCGTCCACCGATGATTTTGTGGCCTAATCACCAAACCCCGCGCGCAAATTTCGGTTGTTAGCCGCTACCTTGCGCCGGCTTCTCGTCCGCGTACGAGCTTCGGTTGTCAGCCGCTACCTCGCACCAGAACCATGTCGCCTTGCTCGTTCTTGCCACCATGTGAACCGCACTTGATCCGTCTGGCCACCGGGTCCCTCGAACCAAGCCTACTTGTCTCTCCGCTCCTCGGAGGCCGCCATGGCTAAGACCTTTCGCGCCTGTTCTTCACCTGCACTAATGCAATCAAGCCGCATTCTACACCTGCAATACTTGAGCCAAGGGAAACGTCAATCCACACCACGTTGTCAATCACTCATCACACCAGGAAGCGACCATCCACTGGTCCTCGGACACATCGGGTCCTCAGTCACTCACAAGAGAAAGCTCAGAAAATGCCGACCCTTCCATAGGAAGCGAAAAGGGCTCAACACCATCGGCAAAAAAGCAAAGCACAAAACACAAGCCAATTCACTTTTTAGACCACTCAAAGCACTCCCCATGCAAAGATGCAACTCCCCCTGAACAAGTGAACTTGTGCGTGCGAAAAACACTCGAAAATGCTCAAACTCTCCAGAAATTCTCCCCCTTTCCAAATGCTTCCAGAAATTCTCCCCCTTGTTGACAATGTACAAATCAAGGCAAAATGTACAAAATACAACTACAAGCTTCCCCTGGAATGTGCAACAAAAATGCAAATCCAAGGTTCAAATTCAAACTACAAAGCTCCCCCTGAAATGTACAACCAAAGTACAAAATCAAGGTTCAAAGATTCAAACTCAAACTCATGCAATGCAAAAGCCACAAGCAAAGTCTTCTCCTTTCCAAATCAAAGCCTTCTCCTTTTCAAATCAACTTGTGCAATTTCTCCAAAAGAATCAAGCCAAAAGATATCAATATAAGGAGAACCACACTTGACACCAAATCAAAACATGAACTCCAAAGCATGAATGATATGATATATGGTGCAAGTGGAAAGCCAACCTAACAAGCTTCACAAGTAGACCACAAAGCACTTGCAAGTGCTAGGAATGGCAAAGAACTTAAAGGAGTAAACAATATAGCTCAAAAGTGCACACAATCTCAAAGTGATACTAAGTCACAAGCACCGGGAGCACAACATTTTATCAAGTGTTCATCATTATGTAAAACCTGTCACCACATGAGCAAGAACTAGTGATGGATAGCACAAGCATGAATGGAAGCTAGTTCTATGCAAAAACTGATACAAGGTAACCAATTGTCATCAAAAGCTCATTGAAAGCACCTTGAAAGCACCTTGAAAGCACCAAAGCCATGCCTTTAACTTCATTTCTTTTCAAAGCTCGTTGAGACCATGTGCCCACTTCTTTGGCAGACAACATGTAACAACATAAGCATTCAAGTTTTAGCATGGACAAAACAAAAGGAACTTGATTAGCAACTGATTATTTCATTTTGATGTTCATAAAAACTCAAGTTCACATGTCATGCCTTTGCGGCATAAAGAAGCACTTGCTTCTCCTCGGATGCAAACGAGGCTAAACACTCACAATGAGAAAGTCTTTGACCCGATTGAAAAGAACATGGGTCCCAAACATGAGCTAAAACACAGAACTATCATTCATACGAGAGCTACACAGTTCTAGTCAAAAGCTCATGGGTGAATGGTGATAAAGATCATTAGTCAAGTTAATTTACAACAATCGGAAAACAAGCTAGCTCAACAGATTTTATGTCAAAGCATCAAAGTGAGACTAAGCTTGCACATTTTTCCACACATTCACAACTCAAAGTGCACATCCACACAAAGCACAAGAAAATGCTAAGGATATACAGGTGAAGCTCAACTATACAATGCAAGATGCTCATATGATAAATGATGCAAATGCAACTCTAATAGAATGAGGACTCAGCTCAATATCAAGAAAGCACATGAGGGTTGAACCAACCAAGAAAAGCTCCATAGCCAATGAACAACCGCCAAGGATCCCAATTGAATACCATAGAAAAGATACCAATTGAAGGATCAAAACTTGATATCACTCAAAAAGATGATTTCCAATTGAAAGCTCAAAATGTGATACCAAATAAAAGCTTAAAAGCGGATACCAAATCACAAAGCAAATCCTTGGTCCAACTCCCCCTCAAATAAAACCGAGCTCCCCCTCAACCAAATACGCCTAGCAAAAGAAAACTAGGAAAAGGTGTACAAAAGAAATACTCACTATACAAAGTGTACAAAGGCCACATCGGGGCCATCCAAAGGGTGTGGAGAACCATCAAACCTTGATCATGCAAAAGACCAAGAGTCACCAAGCTCATGTTCTCCAACCCGCATCCTCGTACCTACACATGAGAGGACAAACAAACCCGAGTCTTGGATCCCGAAGGGTTAGCAAGCATATACTTGGGAACCCAAGACTTGGTCACACGGGTAAATGGTGTACTCAACTTATCATGTGGGTTAGCATGATGCAAATGCCGGTTCGAATGAAATGGTCTAGCAACACTATTGGAACCATGCCTCAAAGTAGAAACTCGAGAAGAAGAACCAGTGCTACCACTAGCAAAAAGGCAACGATCCCTCGAGGTGCTTGAACAAGAACCAGTAGAAGCACCACGAAAATCATGTCGTGGACCAACACGAGAAACACTAGAAACATGTCCACGATCACGAACTACCCCACTAGAAAAAGAGTCATAAAACCCATCAACAAAATGTGGCTTCTGACTAGGCACACAAGTGTTCATGCCATGAGATGGGCTATGAACAACCAAAGGCCTAGAAGCACGAACTCGCCGCATGCGTCTTGCACGCCTATAACAAAAGCTCTCTTGATGCCCATCCTTGTCACAATAAGAGCAATGGTACAAAGGCCTATCTATGGGCACAGTCTTCGAAGACAAATCACCATTCTCGTTCAAATGACAAGTCCCTTGGGACTTAGAGCAAGAAACACCCATATCTTACTTTGTCCCCAAATTAGGATCACACATGCCATGGGAAAGGCTACGTGGCTTCCTAAAAGCTTTAGCGCGCACACGTCTCTCATGTTTGATACGACGAAAGCAAAACTCAACGGTATGCCCATCTTTCTTACAGAAGGTGCAAAGGAACTTCGGTTTGGGAGCATGAGTTTCGAAAAGGTAAGAAGCACCCTTGCCACTTGAATTATCTTGGGCAACACCGGAAGAACCAACAAGCTTAGGAATAGCTATGGGAGAGCTATCCAAAGCACCAACACAAGCACTAACATCTTAAGACTCACGCTCAGCACAAGAAGTCAATTCCGATTGAGAAGAAGCAATTTTGAAAGCACAAACATCGGAATGACAAGAATCGTGAGAATCCAAAGACTTAGCGCAAAGACTCTTGCATCTGGTGAGCAAAGCATTATTCTCAAACTTGAGACGCTCACAAGTACCACATGGAGAATTTTTCAAATTAGTCATCTCCTTGTGCTCAACCAACTTGGTGCTCATATCATCGCGCGTTTCTTTCAAAGCCAAAACTTCATTTTCCAATTCAATGCAAGATGTGCAAATGAGACCACAAGAACAAACATCATCATTCACATCGAGCAAAGTATCATGTGTATCCAAAGAAGTAAGGCAAACATCACCATCAAAAACTAAAGAGCAAGTGCTACAAGGCATGGACTTCATCTCACAAATTTCAGCCTTAGCATGCTCAAGTTCATCCAAACAAGTGGTGTGAGTCAATTTCAATTCTTTAATTTCAGCATGCAAAGACTCACAAGAAGCACATGGTAAAGAAGCATTTGACTTCAACAAAGCAATCTCAGACTCCAAATCACAAATCTCATCTTGTAATTTTCTACCATCCCGAACATGCCATTCACCAAACTTAACACTTTTCTCCAATTTAATACGCAAGGCATCACAAGATTTGCATGAAGAAGAAGAAGCATTTGAATTATCAAGTTCAAACATGTCAATTTTCTTGTTAAGCTCAACTATGATCTCGCCATCAGCACAAAGGAGAGTGAACAAGTCAATTATACCTTGGGTGAGTTTACTTCTACTCATCTTGTGAAGCTTGCGTCGAAGATCGTCTTCTTGATGCGCTTCTTCCAAAAGACGCATAAACGCCATCCCTTCATTAAGCTCATCACGCTTCTCTCCACCTGAGGACAGAGACACACAAGAAGAAGAGCTTGGTGCCATAGCTCAAAGCACCGGTTAGAATTAGTCAAAAGCAAGCTCAAATCTCGAAAACCAAATCCGAAAGCAAAATCGCCTTTTTCCTTGTCGCCCCGTGGATCACAAAGCCAATAAAGGTGGAGTGATCCTTAACCGGCTCTGATACCAATTGAAGGACCGATTAGGCGACCAGAGAGGGGGGGGAGTGAATGGGAGCCGATAAAATTTCTTTCCCAAATCCGGCTTTTCCCAAATCAACTCCAAGCCAACCAAACGATCTAGCCAAGATCACGTAGCTACTGAGAAGCTACTGACCGTAGGAACTGGATCAAAGCAGCGGAAAAAGAATCGAACAAATCGAGCACAAGACGCGGCCTCAACAGGAAGAGTTCAGCGAGAATTGCACTGGTCGTTTGATCTGACCGGACAAGAAAAATCGGTCGGAGTTATAGCCTACGCTCCGACCGTCACTGGGAGAAAACAACAGATCGAATCAGCGAGATTTGCATGGGTCGATTGATCCGACTGCACATGAAAAGCATCGGTCGGATTGATTGCCTATTCTCCGACCGCTACCGTGAGAAAACAATAGATCGAATCAGCAAAAATATACGGGTCGATTGATCCGACCGCACATGAAAAGCACCGGTCGGATTAATCGCCTATGCTCCGACCGTTGTTGAAAGAAAACAACCGGTCAATTGATCCGACCTGTACAAGAGCCACCGATCGGATCAATAGGTCAACAGTCGAGTCACTGAACTCACTTTTCTCTCAAAGCAATCGGATGATCCGACCGAGATTGCAAGGCTGCGAAGTCCTAGCGGTCGATTGATCCGACCAAGCCAAGGAAAAGCGATCGGATCAATAGATCGACGCAGCGAAAAGGTCAACTCGAGAATGGATCTCCCAAACGACTTGGAGTCTTGAGACAAGATTTTGGGTAGATGATATACACCTCAAGGAGAGGCTATGCCCCAAAGATCTTGGCCTCAAACCTCCTAGAACTCCTGGAATCACAGATCTTGTGAAGAACACCAAGAACTCGAGTTCATCCCAAAAACTTCAAATCCAAAGCGATTCTCGGCGTTTGGGGGCAAGAGATCACCAGCAAAAGAGGCACAAGGCACTCATACGTGAATCCCCCAAAGAAATCTAAGAGAAAACACCCAAGGAAGTGAAGAACGAAAATCCCCCAAAAATAGCTCCGAAAATAGCTCCGAAAATAGCTCCGAAAATAGGAAGAAGAAAAGGAGCTCGTGGATTCAAATCATGGCACGAAATTGAACTTTGGATTACTTCACCATGTGCGGTTACAAGCCACTTGCTAGCACAAACAAAGCTAGAATGGCAAAAAGATCAAATCAAAGATCCCTCCTCTCTCTCCCTCTCAAACCCTAGAAAAGACCCTCTCACAAACAAATGAGATGTCTACCACCTATCCTCTCCAAGGGATGGCTGCCCACAATAGCCACTCCTCATATATATAGGCGCCCTGCAAATGTCCAGAACGCCCTCACATGAAGCATACAACACAATGCCTCTTAGTGGAAAATTTGTCATAGTTGCGAATATTCTTCCGGCTGGGACACCTTCCACCGCAAGCTAGCTTCCCTCCGACGCAAGCCTTGCGGTCACGCCGCGTGTCCTCCGGATCGAAGCTCCTCGACGCCGAACTTGGGCCTGGCTGGTCACCTCGGCCCAGCTGCCCGAACTTCGCCTCGTTGAGTCCTCGGCCTTGGTTTTGAGGCCCAAACCAAGGGAAACCGTCCACCGATGATTTTGTGGCCAAATCACCAAACCCCGCGTGCAAGCTTCGGTTGTGAGCCGCTACCTTGCACCGACTTCGTCCACCGATGATTTTGTGGCCAAATCACCAAACCCTGCATGCATGCTTCAGTTGTTAGCCGCTACCTCGCACCGGAACCACGTCCCCTTGCTCGTTCTTGCACCATGTGAACCGCACTTGATCCATCTGGCCACCGGGTCCCTCGAACCAAGCCTACTTGTCTCTCTGCTCCTCGGAGGCCGCCATGGCTAAGACCTTTCGCGCCTGTTCTTCACCTGCACCAATGCAACCAAGCCGTATTCTACACCTGCAATACTTGAGCCAAGGGAAACGTCAGTCCACACCACATTGTCAATCACTCATCACACCAGGAAGCGACCATCCACCGGTCCTCGGACACACCGGGTCCTCAGACTCCATCATGACCAATGGTACCTGGGAAGTCGTTGAACGTCTATATGGGTGCAAGCCTGTGGGATGTAAGTGGGTGTTCAAGAAGAAGCTTAAGCTAGATGGTACTATTGAAAAGTACAAGGCTAGGCTTGTGGCCAAGGGTTATACCTGGAAAGAAGGAGAAGACGTCTTGACACTTACTCACCAGCTACTCGATTGACCACAATACGAGTGCTCTTATCTTTGGCAGCCTCTTATGGAGGGATTGATTGCTTACTATACATGTAGGCGTCAATTAAGGAATTGTTTTCCTACCATAGTTGTGGAAGTCAATCAATGGATTGATTACTTACCATGCATGCGGGAGTCAATCAAGGGATTGATTACCTACCATGCATGTGCAAGACAATCAAGCGATGGGGAAGCGACTCACGCGACTGCTCGTCTACTTCCTCGCGATCCGAACGAGTACTTCCTCTACTTCCAGAAGGTTGTTTGTGAGACTGCACTGCATCGACTCTCCGTTGCACAAACTTCGTACGGCTACACCGATCAACGTCACTCAATTAGTATGACTAATCCAAGCAATAAGAGCACAACCGGTGCCTCTGGTGCCGGTCCCGCTATGGGGTACACCCTAAAACTCATGCCTCTATTTCTGTTCATGTTTATATTTGTGATAATCATGAACACGAGCACATGCCTTGATACACTCACCATAGTCATGTTAATACAATTGAAATACATGTTTATTTTTGGAATTAAATTATACCAAAAAGTGCCTAAATATCTAAGACTTACAACAGTGCAAGTGCTCACTAGAGTGGGGTCTGAGCATAATCCTCTTCTGCTTGATTCAGGGCAAAGTGGAGGGAGATGACCTAGGATATTCTGGTTTGAGCCATCCTGGCTTCGGCAGGAGGGCTTCAAGGAATGGGTGACAGGAAAATGGCCGGATAGAAACACGACCTACATTTTAGACCACTGGCATCAATGTTCAGGCAGTTTAAGGAAAAGTCTCAAGGGATGGGGAGCAAATGTTGATAGTGAATAGAAACGGCGAAAACAACATATCTTGATTGAAATCTGCTTGGTTTCTCAGAGCTTTTCTTTAAGGAATTCTGGAGCTTGGTCATGCAAGACATACTGGAAATGCTACAGAAATTACATGTTGGAGAGTTGGATTTGGCTAGATTAAATTATGGAGTGATCACCTTTATACTAAAAATCCAAGGCGCAATGAACATTAAGCAATTCAGGCCCATATGTCTTCTTAACATAATCTGCAAAATTATTACCAAAGCTCTGACCTCTAGGTTGACACCCGTAGCACCAAAAGTCATGGGCCCCAACGAAACTGCTTTCATACAAGGGAGGCATATTCGAGATGGAGTGGTCACTCTACATGAAAGTCCTTCACCAACTAAAAGTTAGGAAAGAGCCAGGGATAATCGTGAAACTAGACTTTGAAAAGGCAAACAACAAAGTAAATTAGGGCTTTCTTCGGGAAGTGATGGAGAGGAAAGACTTCCTAGAGAAATGGGTAAGCTGGATGATGAAATCAGTGGAGGGAGAAAGAGTGGCAACCAACCTCAATGGGGGAAAGGGGGGTGTATTTCAGAAGGTACAAGCAAGGGGGTAAGACAGGGCAATCCCCTGTCCGCCCCCCCCCCCTGTTCAATCTAGTGGGCGATGCCCTATTAGAGATGCTCAACTGTGCGAGGCGTGAAGGGTTAATTTCAGGCCGTACCCACTTACAGTATGCGGATGATGCACTACTGTTCCTGGAGAACAACGACAACAACATCGGGATGCTAAAGTTCATCTTATTTTTCTTTGAGGAGATGTTTGGGATGAGAATAAATTATAGCAACAGGGAGCTCATTGTAGTTGGAGTTGATGGCGGGGAACATCGGCGGATAGCCAATGCCCTCAATTGCCAAGTGGGTGGGTTCCCCATAAAATAACTCGGAATACTAGTGAGCAATATGAGGTTGACAAAGGCCGAGCAAAAGTTTCTTTCAAGATAAATCCAAGAACACCTCACAATTCTGGCAAGGGTTACAGAAGGCTGGAGAGTGGTTTTCTTATGGTCGATGTATGAAAGTGGGTAATGGGCACGAAACCAGGTTTTGGTTGGATGGATGGATGGGAGAAAATGCTCTGAAGATATCCTTCCCCAAATTATTCAGGATATGTGGAAATCCACAAATCTCAGTGGAGGATGTCCATAAAACGGTGTGGTGGGTGGCCTTTCGAAGGAGGTTTGGAGAAGATAATTGAGAGAATGGAAAGATCTCCAGGTAGGGTTGAACCAGATATCAGTTAGTGAGGGAGATGATATGATGAGTGGAAGCTGGAACCCAAAGGCAAATACACAGCGAGATCACTATACAGGTTCATTCTGAATCCAGGGTGTGTTGACACACAAATGATACAGATGTGGAAATCCAAGATCCCACTGAAAATACAAATATTCTTGTGGACACTTTTCCATGATAGGCTGCAAACAGCTGTTTCGCTGAAAAGGAGAAAATGGGACGGCCCAAAAGAATGCAAGCTGTACGGAGAGACTGGAGATGCTCACCATCTTGTCTTTCGATGCCCAGTAGCAAAGTTCATTTGGTGCTGGGTTCAGGACAGTCTAGGCTAGGCAACTGTCCCCACATGACTCACTAACTACACTGACTCAATTCTAAAAGGAGAAGGGTGTCAGTGTTTATGCTGGCAATCCCATCGAGGGGTATCCCTAGGTAGTAGAGTTTTGGTGAAGTGTTATAAGAATCAGGAGCTCGATGGTTACGTGACACGAGATTTATATAGGTTCAGGCCACCAACTAGGCGTAATACCCTACATCCTATTGCTGATCTTGTATTACGTAGTGTAAATATGGGTACAAGGTTGTGATTGTCTGACTTGAGATGTCTTTGGATGTTCTGTGTTGAACTTGAGATTGAGATTGTTCGGATTGTATGAGCTTAGATCCGATGTTTTGAGGGGGGTCCCTGCCCAGCCTTATGTACTGGCGAGCAGGGTTACAGGGCAGAAAGAGTAGAATCCTAGTCTAATTCGAGTAGTAACTCGTACAAACCTCGCTATGCGAGTACTTTCCATATATAGCGACTAGTTTCCGTATATTGTAGAGTACTATGCCCTGTGCCATGGTCTCTATTCGTTGCCATATCCTCTCTTGGAGTCTTCCTGTGTCTGTGTGGGCCCTATGCCTCCATGTCCGACAAGCCCCCGAGCGCTTCATAGCCGAGTTCTTTTGTCTTGAGAGTGCTGGCCTGCTGGTTCGAGTACTTCTTGAGCTTCCTTGAAGGTCTTCGAGTGCTTCCTTGGACTGCAGGTCTTAGGTAAGTACGAGGATGTGAGGTGCTCAAGCCCCGTGATGCTCTTGAATTTTGGAGAGCGATTTGAAAATCGTACTTCATATGAAGTATCCTGAGCTTTAGGTTGAATCAACGAGTCAAGCTGAAGGTCCTGTAGAATCTTGAATCTTGGGTAGAAATTTAAAAAACTTCCTGTTAATGACCATGTGCCTTGTAGCCCCCGAACATTGAACCATACTTTGGTGTGGTAAAAAGGATCAAAGGTACTCATGGCTAGGGTTTTAAATGGATAATGAAGGTCCTCGATTTTAAAAAGGCTAAAATATTAGATAAATCTTTAAGTTTAGGAGCTCTTCTAAAAATAAAGATTTAGGTAATATCTTTTCCTCTTAAAAGATGGACAATGTATTTTATCCAACTAATGGTATATCTTTAATTACCCCCTTTTTCTGGTTATAGAGGTAACCTTTTAGGGGTTTTACTTTTCACCTCACTTTGGCAAAAACTACACTTCCTTTCTATTGTCGTCGTGCTGCCGCTGCCGCTGTCACTTGTTCGTTTGTGCGTCCTTGATCTCTCTCTCCCTTCAAGCTCCCGGGCACAATGCATCAGAAGAAGCTTATGACGTCGAGGAAGATGCCTATGAAGAAGGAAAAACTATCAAGCGAAAGCACGCAGGTACAGATCCAGCTCTTCCCCCTTCGCAGCTTGGGAGGGTTGATGGTCCACATTATCTGCCGCGGCCAACTTATTTCAAGAGGTAAGTTGTGAAACATGCTGATCTGGAACGCCTTGTAGAACAAGGGCTTTTGAAAGATCAGACGATTCTTCAGTGGACTTCTCCTCCAACAGCTGAGATGCATCCCTTGGATCTAGTTGACAAGATTTGTATGTTTACTTCCTTTGTGGAGAGGGGTCTTGGGTTTCCTTCTTGCCGTTTTCTCTATGACCTCCTTGACTTTTATCACTTGGAGCTTCAAAAGCTTGATCCTAATGGGATTTTCTATATATCTGTTTTTGTCCACTTCTGTGAGGCCTTCCATGGGATCTATCCGGATTTTGACTTGTTTCGCAAGCTGTTTGTCCTTACGCCTTTTCTGAAAGAGTTCTCTATTTCTCCTATTGGAGGCGCAGTTGTTCAATTTTGACTTGGTACAAGGCAGAAGTATCTCGACTACTCCTTGCCTGCCTCTGGGACCGAGTGGAGGCAGTCATGGTGGTATGTTGGAAACCATCCACCTGCTTTGCCAGAGTTTAGTGGGCGGGCTCCCGTGAGTGAGCTTTGTTGGAGTGCAGTTCCAGTTTGTGAGAACCATGAAAAGTTGTCGTCTTTGTTCAAGACTATCGAGTACTTTAAGAAACATGGAGTGACTGTGACGTCAGTTGTGTA
Source organism: Urochloa ruziziensis (assembly GCA_015476505.1). Taxonomy (NCBI): domain Eukaryota; kingdom Viridiplantae; phylum Streptophyta; class Magnoliopsida; order Poales; family Poaceae; genus Urochloa; species Urochloa ruziziensis. Next base: position 20,527,197 of record CM027120.1, read on the forward strand.
TAGTTGGCTTGAGCGCAGAGTGCAACCCTTGATGCTGAGAGAGACCATGGGCTACGAGTACTGTGGTTGTAATGACCCTTCTTGTATGAGCGTTGACTATCTGACTGAGGGAGAGATCCTGGAACGGGTTCGACTGATGCTCCCTGGAGTTGTTGGGAAGCCTTATATCCCGCAGTTGTAAGATCGAGAACACCCTCCTCCTCGGGTAATCCATGATATCACTTGATTATCGTCTTGATTAATCTTGGGTGTGAGTGCTTGATCTGCAGTTCTTGTAGGTTCTTGGTGTTCCTGCGCCGTCTCCTTCTAGTGAAGAGAGCGACGGGAATTCGAAAAGTGAGGGTCCGCCTTTGGAAGATAGAGTTATGCGATCCCCCAGGATTGCTTGTCGCAAGAGGAAGATTGCTCGAGTTGTTGTAGGAACGAGTGCTTCTGTTATTCAAGGACTCAAGGCCATGTAAGAATGCTTAACCAGTCTTCTTCCAGCTCGTAGTTGATTGCTCTGGATTCCTTCTGATCTTCCTAATTGTTTTTCGATTAGATCTTGATGAAGTGATTCTGCCACGTCCTGAACCGGTTCTTGAAGATTTGATTGCTTCAACAGCTTCTGAACAAGTTGCAGAGGGAGTCACCGCATCTTTGTCTCAGCAGATGATTAAGGATGTTGTGGTTGACTTGTCGGCCGTGGGATCTTCATCGCTCGCCAAGCCAGGTGCAACTGAGAAGAAATTGAGGAAGTTGGTATTTGGCGCTCCTTGACTTTGTATGACTGGTTCAGATAGGTGAGTGTTCGAGATGCCTCATGATGCCATGTCTTGTTCTGCTCTTTGGTGCTTTCCCTTGACTTTTTGTTTTTTTGGGCAGAGTATCTTCCCTATTGTCTGATGTGACAAGGGGTTCGAGTGCTTCGCCCCTTAGTTCGATCGTGGTTGAGAAAGATGAGGCTCATTCTGATATGGTGGCGAGTGCTTCTGAGAAAGCAGTCGACGCTCGAACTGCCGCTTCTGGATCTAAGGCCCCTACTGATGCGGAGCCGAGTACCACTGATGAGGCGGTCGTGGCACTGAAAGTGCATCTAGGCCCCTAGTGGGTTTTGGTGGATTGAATGACACCAACATTAAAGAGCTAATGATCGTGTTGAGTATATGAGCAGGAATTTATTGTAATATTGATGAATTGGCTACAAAAGATATACTCCATATGATAAAGCAAAAAGGCTCATACGACAAGGCACTCGTCTAGGCTATGATCAAAGTGAAAGTTGACAAGCAATGTGTTAATATGAATTGAGACATGTATTGATGTCAACTATTTAATCTCATATCAAGAAGAAGCTTGTTGAAGATGACATAGCACTAGAAGGGACTCTTTTGCAAAGAAATGAGCTTTTTATTTGAAGAGAATATCTAAGGTAAAATCAAAGTGCAAGCTAAGGGGAAATGATCTAGAAAAATGATGGTATGGGACATCATTGATCTACACTTGATACATAGCTTGTATATGAGACATGAACATGTTTAATCAAACCAAATGGTCAAGTTGATATAATGGACTTTATGAATGATGCAAGCCTACGTAAAGCTCTAAGTGATGCAATGGTGAAGAGTTGGAGTTCGGGATAGTGTTTCAAGGTACCAAGCAATGTGTGAACAAGTTGCGGCTTATGTCATGGAGTCTTTGCTAAGGGTGAAAAAACTTTCCTTGGATTCAACTTGATGAATCTTGGTCATGAAGATGTTTTGTGTAGAGAAGCATTAATCTTTTTGGAAACAAGTGAATTGAACTAGAAGTGGCTTTCATTCAAAGACATAGGTTCAAGTCACTAGCTCAAGGAAAATGTACTCAGTTAAATGGAACCAAATGAGATGCACTCCTCAGATTGTGGAAAATCAAGACACGGCATGAATATGCAAATGAGAAGCTCAAGTAGTTGAAATATCCTTTTTATTTGATCTTGAGTATAGGAATGCCGTACTATCAAGAGGGATGCATCACATAGTGTTTTGGTTCAGTATCAATGCTCAAGTAACCTAAGTGAGTTGAGAGAAACACAAAAGCCTCACGTGCACACTTGTGAGTTTCCGAGTGCTTATACTCGGCAGTGCCGAGTTTACCAACTCGGCAGTGCCGAGTACATAGAGACTGTGTGCCAACGGCTAGTTGATTCAAATTCTCAACAGTGCCGAGTTTGTGCACTTGGTAGTGCCGGGTTCACAACGGCTAGTAACGGCTAGTTGTGTTGGGGTGGAGTATTTATACCCCACAATCACAACTGTTGCTAGCTGCTGCTTCTGAAGGTTTTTGTGTGCTTCCTTCCTATTCTGAAGCCAAGCAAAAGCCAAGTGAGCTCTCCTCAACCTCTCTTTGTGAGATTGCACATTCAAAGTGATATCTTTGTGTTGGGTTGAGAGAGTGATAGCTTGAGAGCAAACAAGAGCACAACAAAACCTTGAGCATTTGAGTTGGTCCGAAATCATGTGATTTGCATTTGTTACTCTTGGAGTTTTGGCTCCTAGATGGCTAGGCGTTGCCCGGTGAGCACCCGGTTGTGTGGGCTGTCACGGGAAGTTTGTAAAGGTCGGTTTCCACCTTAAGGGAAGCATTCTTCTTAGTGAAGGGCCATAGTGTGCTTGAGTGGCACTTTGGCGAGGACGCTTTGCGGGGCTCCTCAAACGGAGATTATGAACCACTGATCTTGCCTTGTTGTGGGCATGCAGTGGGTCTGAACTTCGGTAAAATCCTTGTGTCATCTTGTGCTTGGTTATTGTGTTGTGGATTTGAGGAGCTCTCCATTGAACCCTTGTGTTCTTGGAGAGATTGTTGTTTCTGTGTGTGCAGGGCTGTGTGAACCTGCTCAGGAAGTCTACCTAAGCATCCTCTACATCTAGGGTTTGAACTAGACTTGATTTGCTCACACTCAATATATATTCACTCTGCTCTGTGTATGCACTCGGTAGTGCCAAGTTGTCAAACTCGGTAGTGCCGAGTACATTGACTGTCCTGCCCAGTATACTTTCGTATACTCGGCAGTGCTGAGTTGGAAAACTCGGCAGTGCCGGTTTGGCAGGCAGTGAATTTTATCCGCTGCATTTTGAGTGAAATTTGTAGGTGCGCCTATTCACCCTCCCCCCTCTAGGCGACATCACGGTCCTTTCAGGCACGTGTGGCGCCGAGTTCAATTGACAAAGTGGTCGTTGCTTCTATCTTGCGCTTAAGTGTTGACGATTCTGGTAGGCAGGAGTGCTCTGTCCCTTCTCTTGATGATTCATTGAAGAACTCTCTTGATGAGTCAAGAAACTTAACTCCGATCCCAAAACTTGTTATGATGAATCGGAAGCCGCCCGATGGAAGAGTATTCGGGAACATAATGAAGCTACTGATAGGATTATCCGTAATATTGACAATTGTGTCGATATTGATGTTGTCAAGGCCAAGCATGCTGCTGAGATCCAAGCTCTGACCGTGAAGATGCAAGGTAAGTTCTAACTTTTGTTTTTGTCCAGTCTCGTCTTATCAATTGCTCATGAACCCCTTTTTCCTTGATAGACTTGGAGGTCGACTACATGGAGCTCCAAGTTGATCACGAAAATTGGAGGAACAGGGTGTTCAATCTTACTGAGCAGAATGAGAGGTTGAGGCAGTCGTCCGAGAGTCTTCAGGGATCATATAATGCTTTGAAGGCTGACCAGGAAGCTCTCGTTAAGCGATATGATAATTTGGAGGCAGCTGCTATGATGGTTGTGAATTCCATTGCACCAGTCCCTACCGGTACTCATCTGCGACCGCTTCTTGATCGTCTTGCGGAGCTGCCAGAGAAGTTTGACTCGTATCTGCGACGTACTTACACTTTTCTGGCCAATAGTGTCCTTGTAGTTGTGCAGTCCTTTTGCCCTGATGTTAAGTTATATAGCGTGCCAGATGGCAAAGCTAAGGATTGTGCCGATGCTCAATCTAAGGATCACATAGAGTCCACTAGGGTGATCGCAGAGCAAGTTGTGGAAAAACTAGGTCTCGAGTAGAGTAATTATGTAATGAAGTCTGTTTGATAGAGAATTGTTTTCTCACTATGTAGTAAAAAAGAATTACTCTTTTGAGATGAATTCTTGTATGAAAGAGTAGAAACAACCTGGGATTTTTGTACTTTCGCCGTGAGACCTTTGCTTGGTCCAAAGTGGCCACTAGTGTACTTTTCCCAACTTTTTTAGCTCAACTCTTTTGAGTCCTTCAATTTCTTGTACATACATTGCTACATGAAAGACTCGTGTAATTGTGGCTTTCTTGAAGCCTGATTAGTAAAAGACCTGATTGAATTATATGAGTGATGTACTCGTTGGTCAAGTTTTTGTTCATACAGTATAAAGTACCCGAATCGGGTCTGACTGCTTGCTCTGAAACCAGTATAGATGTGTTTCTTCGATTGGTTTGCCTGACATGCTTTTCCACGCCCTTTTTAAACTCTTTGCCTGGTTCAGACTCTGGTGCTGCTGTAAGACCAGCATACCTCTTCAGTTATCTCTCGCTTTGAGCTATTTCTCTTGGAAATAAGCACTCAGAGATTTTGGAAAAGTTGTTTTTATTTGGACTGAACATGACTTTTAATTTCCTTTCCTTCGAAGATTTCTTGGAGAGGTAGTTGTTTTCTGGTCCAATGGAGTTTTATTGAGCTTCTTCTCTTGAACTTGATTTGCTTGTTTCAAGTACTCGAAGAGCCCGGACAAAGTGGATGAGATGCATTCCTCGGAAAAGGTAACACCTTTAAGCTTTGGCTTTGTCCCTGTGTGGTGACTTTATGTCGCGATCCTCCAACTGTTGATCTCGTGACTTGTATGTGAACTTGCACCTTGTTGTCTTCTTGTCAACCGGATAGGATCGAATCTTGATTGCGTTCAGCACGCCGAGAGTTCACGTGCGAACAGTAATTTGTCCTATTATGCCAATTTTTGGTTATAAATAGGCTTTGATTCATTTTTTATTGTCTGCAAGCCTCTGATGTATAGCTGTTTCATACTTCCTCCTGCCATAAGTAGACTTTGATTTGCTGATGATTTGCTTTCAAGCCTTTGAAGATACGACTATACTAGAGTTCCTTTGGCTATAAATAGGCCTTAACTTGCTGGTGACTATTTTCAAGCCATTGGAGAGATGGCTGCCTTGAATTTCCTCCTGGTCTTCTGCTTTCTTCGTCCTCCTGAAGCGAGTGTCTGCTGTGTTTGAAACCTTGATGCTAGGAGAGAGTTTGCAAAGTGCTAATGATAAGCATTTTCTTGCCTGATCTTGTGTCGAAGGCATGGTGACGACTTGTATGGCTGCTGGAGAGTAGCTGTTGTCTTTGTTCTTGTAAATGGTTGAGCTTTGGTTGTTCCTGTTCTTGTAAATGATTGATCCTTGATGTAACCAGGGCTCCTTGATGAATAAATTTTTGGATGTTTTTTTTTCTGTTTGTGCTAGAAAGCTGTATGGGTATCTAATTCTTAGACTAGCGCCAAAGGGTTTCGACCTTCCAATGTGTTTGCTTGTCAAAGACTATGGCCCCCAGGTCTTGGCCACCAAACTCTTCGACTAGTGCCAAAGGGGTTCGGACTCTCCAAACCTGTGGCGACTAGTTTTGTGAGCAGATTTCTGATAATTCCTTGGTGATGATTAAAAAGTAATCGAAGAACCTTCGTAAAATGGTTTTTTACGCTGCAACACGATCGATGGTACTTTATAAAATCTTAAATCTGGTTACATAAGTAATGAGCTTCGGATACCTTTTAAAAAACTACTCGACAGCCTAATGCCCTTATAATTCAAGGTCTTTTTGTTTTTTGAGATTTCATGGCTATACTGGACTTGTGTGTAGAGAAAGCTTTACTGTCTTGGCCAGATCTGCTTGATGGAGGTGGTAGCCTTCTTGACGACTCCTTTGTTGCAACAGCAATGGAGTTCTAGGGTTCCTTGAAGTGACAAGAGGCCTCTTCGAGTAGGCATTTTAAGGACGAGGTAGTTGTAATTTGGAACGGCTTGAAACTTGACCAGTGCAGGTCTCCCGAGGATAGCATTGTATGGGGTGTTCAAATTGATTACTTCAAAGTTGAGGTACTCGGTTATTGACTTGTTTCCATCGCCAAACATTACTGGCAGGGTTACTGACCCGATTGGCTTGGCTTCTAGTCCTGGTATGATGCCAAAAAATGGAGAGGTTGTAGGCACCCGCCATTTCTTTGAATCAAATCCCATATCTTTCATGGAAGAAACTGTCAAAAGGTTGATTCCTGATCCGCCGTCGATTAGTACCTTTGAAGCCTTGATGTTAGCGATTTCAGGGCTCATCACGAGTGTGGTGGTGGGTTGGATTCTGAGATATTTACCCATCGATCCTTGTCAGAGAAATATATGTATGTATCTATTCTTCTTAGGCAGATGTGCCTGGATATAGGTATTGCTCTTCTTCTCTGAGATTCTCTAGCTGATGAGCTTGAGTTCTTTTGGGAGATTACCATTACCATAGCATCATGGTTTTGATATGTGAATGGTTCTTCCTGTATGGCCTGACTTGGAGTTGTTTTCTGGTTCTTCACTAGAATACCTAATGCCTTCTTTAGGGTGCAGCATTCTTTGGTGAAGTACTTTTGATTTGGATGCAGTGTATATCTTCTATTTAATGCCTCTTCAAATGCTGCTGTGTTGCTGCTTTTGCTCAACTCGTTGAGTCGTTGGATAATTGTCGCAGCATTGTTGTCTGATTTCCTCTTGAGAGTACTCTAGGCTTCTTGTGGCTGAATCTTCCAGTTGTCTTGAGGATCATACTATTCTAGCGTCGCAATTTGCAGATGTATTTCTGAGTCATCACTTTCTTCTTTAGGCAGGACCTCAAAGCCATCGAGTTGTTTGATAATTACAGAGGTCAACCCGAGTAGATTCTTGATCTCCGCCGTTTGCTGCATGAGGGACAGCTTGAAGTGTAGCTCCATGGCGTTGGCGATTGGAGTGTTGTAGTACTTGCTAGTCTGTGCTAGTTGATTCTTGCTTGCTTTGTATCGTGAAGTAACGTTGTGTCGTCGCTCAGCGCGCTTTTGGTTTTTGATTACGCAACTAGCTCTCTTCTCTTGTTCTTGAGTATCGTTCAGACCAACGCATAATTTTAGGAGAGCTTCTCTACTGTACCGATTGGGCTCCTCAATATCCTTAATGCCGATCATGAATACTGCACGGTCTGGGGAGTATTGTTCCATGTTGTTCATGAACTTTTCTTGATCTTGGATTAGAGTGATCTTGGGCTGGATGATGCATGTGTCTGCTATTGCGGAGCCGCCACTGTTCTAGTTGATTGTACTCCTCCAATCTGCTGATCTCCCTTCTAGTGTGGAGGTTATAAACAGGCATTGCTTGGACGTGCAATGGAAGTCTTCACTGTCTGAGTCCGAATCATGATCGAGTACTGGAGGTGCCGCCTTGCAAGAAGTGGCATGCTCTAGTCCGATCCGAATTAGGATGTCTACGTACTGCTCTATCATTGAATTGAACTGGGAGCATATGAGTTTTTGATAGATCATTGCCAAATTGCGTAGTCCGAAAGTGGGTAGGGTTGGGTGGGTTTTTGAACCACTCATCGAAATTGAATCCAACTCGGTGTGCTCTTTTTCCCTTAGAAGCAAAACCGAAAACAGCCCGGATTCGAGTTCATGTCCCTTAATGATGTCGGACAGCTGGATTATATTTTGTCGAAGATCTCGATGAGTTCCTCCATGCTTGGCTGTGATTTCACTTCTTTCACTCCTGAGAGCTAATGCTGAGAGCCACGCCTCTTTGGATCATCATGGTTTGTTTAGCTGAAGCCATCGAATTCTCCATGGGATTCTTAGAGAACACCCCTACCTGGCGCGCCAGATGTCGGTGTTTTACCTGCAATCCCACCAAGGGGTATCCTTAGGTAGTAGAGTTTTGGTGAAGTGTTCTAAGAATCTGGAGCTCGATGGTTACGTGACACGAGATTTATACAGGTTCGGGCCGCCAACTAGGCGTAACACACTACGTCGTGTTGCTGATCTTGTATTACGTAGTGTAAATATGGGTACAAGGTTGTGATCGTCTGACTTGAGATGTCTTTGGATGCTCTGTGTTGAACTTGAGATTGAGATTGTTTGGATTGTATGAGCTTTGATCTGATGTTTTGAGGGGGGTCCCTACCCGGCCTTATATACTGGCGAGCAGGGTTACAGCGCGATAAGAGTGGAATCCTAGTCTAATTCGAGTAATAACTCGTACAAACCTCGCTATGCGAGTACTTTCCATATATAGCGACTAGTTTCCTTATATTGTAGAGCCCTATGCCGTTCTGTGCCATGGTCTCTACTCGTTGCCATATCCTCTCTTGGTGTCTTCCTGTGTCCATGTCGGCCCTACGCCTCCATATCCGACATAGGGGTTGGGGGAGAAAACACTTTGATGATTTTCTTGTTAGCTGGAGTGGGTTGGGCGCTCTGGAGAACCAGAAACGATCTTGTGTTTTCTAATATCTTGGTAACTAACCCCAAAAACCTAGCTTATAAGATCATGGGTTTTTTACAGTCTTGGGCCAGGATGGAGTCGGGAACCGAGCTAGCAAGAAGGGAGTGTTTGCTGATGAAGCTGACGCAGGGGCTATCGAAGACCTGAGGAACAACATGGGAGAGATAGTCGTTTGAAGACGCTTTCAGCCAAACTTGAAGACTGGTGGATGGTTTTGCTCGTTTCTGCTTTGTGGAGGGTTGAGCTGGGATGTTTTGGACTACCCTGGGAGACTTAGCTTATCATTTTCGTTTCTTGTATCAGGGGTAGGTTTTGGTTGTGGAACACTGAGGTTGGCAGTTATGGTTCGTCTCCGTAGTGTGCGTCTGCGTTTTTTGTAAGCCGGTGACCCCCGCAGAAACTTATCACTTTCAATATAACTATATAAGCAGGAGCAATCGGTGTTTTGTCTATGTATTTGAAGCATCTTGGGTTTTTTTGAGTATCCTAAATGGCGAATACTAATTCAATATACTGGTATTAGAGCCACTTCCCCGGCCGAAGTGGATTGCACACGATTTGCTGTCAATTTGACCCGTTTTGCTGTCAATTTAACCCAATGCCGTCAAATAGGACATGGTAATCCACGGGCACTCGGTAGGAACGCTCCCTGCCTGTCAAATTTGGACATGCTGTCATGTGCGCTATCCTTCGCCTTTTGCATTCTCTTCTGTAAATCAACAAAGAATTATATACAACAAAAAAATATACACAAAGTTCTGTGTAACAATTTATTGTATCAATCTGTTCAAATACAAAACTTTACACACTTTTACAGGAAAATAAAATTTATCTAAACAAATTTATATAAGAACTAATACAATTAAAGTCTAAGTGGGGGAAATGTGGAAACAAAACATCTGGGAACTAAATGTTTCATTATAAAAATCATAAACGAAAAGTAGCTTCTGTCACCTACCTTGCCACAATTCCGCAAAAATCATGTCTTTAACTTGATTCTATCCAATGTCGTCTTTTTTTCTCTAGAGTTAAATTAAATATGTAATCACATTATACCAATTTGACAGGTGAATGTACTTTAAAAAAACTTGACCGGTGGGGGAAAGACCTTCCTCACACGATTTCACTAGGAAGAACTCCCTACCCCCCACCCCCCTCTTACATGGATACAGGGAATGCCGCTCCTTGTGGTTCGGTCCTTGACCTGTGTTTCGACCAGGGGAACCGCCGAGTTACTTGTTTTTAATTCAGCCTCAAATTGGCTACCACGGGGATTCAGACCCGGTATCTGGGGTAATACTAAGGTCACATTGACATACTTAAAGACATCTTCTCTCTAGCTGATCATTTGAGGATAGCAACGTGGAAATGGGTCACCAAAAGATCACCTGCATGCCAAAAATTTGCTGTGCAGCCACAATCGGTCCGATAATTACTTCATAACATTTAATTTATGAAGTAATTATATAAAATCATAATGTTCGGAAATATTTATAATAATAATAAAGTACCTTAAATTTGTATAAATATTACATATTAAAAGAGTAATTATCGGTGAAAGATTTGTTTCAACGAAACAAAGTAAGCCTTGTTAGTTTCAGATTGAGGAAGTACTCTAAAACAAACGGATCAATGACTGATCTAATGCGACAATCAGATTTAGTTGAGACCAATAACCACAGTAGCCAGTGCAATACTAGCAGCACCAACAGTAGAAGACAAGGACGTCACAATCGTCCTTAATGCTAAACTTCCTTTGATTGAGGCCGGGTGGATCGAGTTTTCTAGCTACAAGCGCGCCAACTGCACCATTAGTTTTTTATAATTTCCCAAATTGATTCAAAATTGGATAGTCGAAAGCAACAATCGATAGGCCGGCAGCAAAACGCGAAGTCAATCGAGATACCAACCATTTCATTTGATTAATTACCTCGCTTGATTACCTTAAGAAGCTAAGCTGTCACGGAGCGTGACGGATCGTCGACCGGGAATGGCGAGGCTGCAGCCACACGCCGTGGTGGTGCCGTGCCCTGGTGCCGGGAACATCAACCCAGCGCTGCAGCTCGCCAAGCTTCTCCACCATCATGGTGTCTACATCACCTTCGTCCACATCGAGCACACCCACCGCGTCGTGCCGGACGTCGATCACGCCAGTGGCGAAGCCTGGATCGAAATCTATTTATGGCAAACATGTACAACTACTAATTTGTATAAGAAAACATATGCATACATAAAAGACCATAATGTAATAAAACATATACAGTCATCAAATATGTATAAATATACTAGAGATTATCTTGTGAATCGTTTGTGCACGTATGGCGGCCGCCATGCCTCGCTAGGCTGGTGGCTCCGCCACTGGATCGCGCGATCGCGTCCTATGCGAAAAGTGCGGAGTAAGGTCTCATTCGGTTCCACAGGATTCAATCTAGGCCGGAATGGTGAATATAGTAAGAAATTTACGATAGTTACAATGAGAGACCGGGATTTATTCCGGATGAGGAACCAATTTACTCATGATAGGGACAACCAAAGACCTGGATTAGTTCCCCACCTCTTGAATAATGGATTGATTCCCGGTCTCTTATTGTCTCTATCATGAGTAAATTGGTTTTCCATCCGGAATAAATCCCGGTCTCTCATTGTAACTATCATAAAGTTCATGCTATATTGATCTCAATCTGAGTGGAACCATTCCACCAAAACCGAACGAGCCCTAAAAAGCTACGCTGTCGCGGAGCGTGACGGATCGTCGACCAGGAATGGCGAGGCCGCAGCCGCACGCCGTGGTGGTGCCGTACCCTGCCGCCGGCAACATCAACCCGGTGTTACAGCTCGCCAAGCTCCTCCACTGCCACGTGTTAGAGATAGTTATGATTCATATGTAACATGTGATATGTTTGTGTACTCGGTTGAGATTGTTCTCTAGAAGATAAGTTAGAGATAGCTAGAGATAGGATAGATATCCTTTGCTTACTCTACAAGTTGTACAACAACTCTCAGTCGAGTCAAACAAACTCTAGATGTAATCTCTAAGCCAATTGGCCCTATATAACACGTAACCGTGGTGAACCTAGATTGGTAACCACGTTCTCGCTATTTTACATGGTAACCAGAGCGTCTTCTTCCATCCACATCTACCTTTCATCCTAAACTCGACTAATGGCATCGTCGTCCATCGCCGCCATGCCAAGCCTCGGTCCCCCGGTTGCGGAAAAACTAACCCAGGACAACTTTCGCCTTTGGAAGGCGCAAGTGCTTCCAGCAATCCGAGGAGCTTAGCTGATGGGCATCCTTGAAGGGAAAAACCCGGCTCCACCCAAGACCATTGAGGTGGAAGATGCTGCGAAGAAGAAGACTGTTGTCCCCAATGAGGAGTACGACAAGTGGCTGGTCAAAGATCAGCAGCTGCTCGGCTATCTGATCAACTCCGTCGCCAAGGACATCCTCGAACAAGTCGCGAACTTGGAGACGTCGGCAGAGCTTTGGAGCGCGCTGGAAAAGATGTTCTCAGCGCACTCTAGGGCGCGGGTATCCAACCTATGCCTGCAGCTCGCAAATCTCAAGAAGGGGTCCATGACCACCAATGCCTACTTCACCAAGATGGTAGAGATCAAGGATGAGTTGGCAGCTGTTGGGAAGATCATCGACGATGAAGAGGTGATCACCCAGATTTTAAACGGTTTGGACTATGAGTATAATCCCTTTGTTTCCTCTGTACTTGGGTGCACTGATTCGCTGTCTCTCGATGATCTATATGCTCTACTGCTCGCATATGATGCACGCCTGGAGATGTACCAGGGAAATCAAGGTGGGGCAGTTCTCGTCCTCCGCTAACGCTGCAAATCGTGGGCGTGGTGGACAGCGCGGTCGTGGTGCCCGTGGACGAGGTAGACAGCAGCAGCGCGATAATGCCCCCCCCCCCCCCCCCAACAGGCCACCCAAGTCAGGAGGACAAAAGCAAGCCCAGATTCCAGATCTGCAAGAAGGTTGGGCATGAGGCGTCAATTTGCTGGTATAGATATGATGAAGATGAAGAGGAGGAGGCTACCAAGGAGGCTGGTGCAGCAACCTATGGAGTCGACACAAATTGGTATGTCAATAGCGGTGCCACCGACAATATCACAGGGGAACTAGAGAAATTGTCCGTTCGAGATCGCTACAATGGTCGTGACAAGGTCCACACCGCCAATGGCACAGGTATGCAGATTAGTAACATTGGAAGTACAACTTTAAATACTCCTGCTCGTTCTTTGCATCTTGATAATATCCTCCATGTTCCTAGCGCAAATAAAAGTCTTGTTTCTGTTCATCGACTAACATCCGATAATAACATCTTCCTTGAATTCCATCCAAACTTCTTTCTTATCAAGGATCAGGAAACCAAACAAGTCCTTCATCGGGGTAGATGCAAGGGAGGGCTGTATCCCCTCACGGCCAAGTCAGTACAAGAAGGGACACAGAAGCAAGCCTATGGCGTCACAAAACCATCCTCGTCTCGATGGCACAGTCGTTTAGGTCATCCTGCCTTTCCAATTGTTAGTCAAATTCTTAGAGAAAACAATCTTCCTTTTTCTAGTGATAAAAGTCATGAGTCTGTTTGCGATGCATGTCAAATGGCCAAGAGCCATCAATTACCCTATTATTTTCTCATGAACCGTCCAAAAATCTTCTTGATCTCATGTATTCGGATGTTTGGGGTCCTGCACCTCTATCTGTTGGGCGGCATTCTTACTACGTGAGTTTTATTGATGACTATAGTAGGTATACATGGGTGTATCTCTTGAAAAAGGAATCTGATGTGTTCAATGTTTTTCATGACTTTCAAAACCTAGTTGAAAGGAAGTTCAACAAAAGAATTCTCTCCTTACAAACTGATTGGGAGGGTGAATATAAAAAATTAAACTCCTTCTTTCAAAGGGTTGGTATTTCACATCGAGTCTCCTGCCCTCATACACATCAACAAAATGGGGCTGCAGAGAGGAAAAATCGCCATATAGTTGAGATGGGTCTCTCACTTCTTGCCAACGCCTCCATGCCTCTCAAGTTTTGGGACAAAGCCTTTCTAACCGCAACCTATCTTATTAATCTTCTTCCTGGTCACATCATCGGTTATGAAACACCAGTTGAGTGGTTATTTAAGGTAAAACCTGATTACACTCCTTTACGTGTATTTGGGTGTGTGGTTTGGCCCAATCTAAGACCCTATAATTCTAGAAAATTAAACTTTCGGTCTACAAGATGTGTCTTCCTTGGCTATAGTGCCATGCATAAGGGTTTCAAGTGCCTAGAACCCTCCACTGGTCATGTGTATATATCTCGTGATGTAGTCTTTGATGAATCGGTTTTTCCTTTCTCTGAGCTTCATCCAAACGCCAGCGCTCTTCTCCGAAAAGAAATCCTTGTGTTGCCTGAATATTCTCTTGATGTAGGGGGTGTAAGTTGCTCTAATCCAATGCCTACTAACTCTGCTGTGGAACTTGAAGTTGTGCAGGAAAATCCTGAGTCAAATTCGGCTGAAGATAGGGCATGCAATGTACCTAGATCGACGTCTGCCACAACAGATCCAGCGGCCACAGAAAATTCAGGCTCCAGATACCAGACGGATCCTCCTGCAGCGTCGCCTGTCGTGCCTGGCGCAAGATCACGTGTCAGAGTCCAGGAGTGCGGGAACTCCTTCGGCGTTGCCATGTGGGGGGGGGGGGGGGGCAAACCGGACTCCGATGCCCGCGTCCACGTCTCCACGCGCGTCCACACCTGCACCAGCGCCGACAGGATCCCTGCCTCCACGTGCGTCCACGCCTCTGCCTGCGCCGACAGGATCTTCCTTGGCAAATCAGGAGATGCCACCGGTGCATGTGTCGCCCACCAGATCCTCTACACCACCGCTCAGATCTAGTGTGGCTACAGAATCCGCGTCGGGTGGCACGCCTTCACCTGATCAAGCTGAGTCAAGTCCCCAGCGACCAAGAACATGATTTCAGAGTGGTATTTTGAAACCTAAAGTGTATCGTGATGGCACAATCAGGTATGGGATGTTTTCTAGCACAGGAGAACCGGAGACTATAGAAGAGACACTGAATGATCCGAAGTGGAGAAAAGCAATGGAGGATGAGTACATGGTTCTAATGCGAAATCAAACATGGCATCTTGTGACCAAGAAAGGTAAAAATCTCATTGATTGTAAATGGGTGTTCAAGATTAAAAGAAAAGCAGATGGAACAATTGACAGGTACAAAGCTCGATTGGTGGCTAAAGGTTTCAAACAACGTTATGGTATTGATTATGAGGATACATTTAGCCCTGTTGTCAAAATAGCTACTGTTAGACTTGTTCTATCTGTTGCAGTGTCTAAAGGATGGTGCTTACAACAGCTAGATGTGCAGAACGCGTTTCTTCATGGTGTTCTGGAAGAAGAGGTTTATATACAACAACCTCCAGGATTTTAGAGTGCAGATGCTCCACATCTCGTGTGTAGACTTGACAAGGCCATTTATGGATTAAAGCAAGCACCACGAGCCTGGTACTCTAGGTTGAGTTCTAAACTTCTTGCTCTTGGGTTTAAAACTTCAAAGTCAGATACTTCTCTTTTTATATATAAGAAGGGGAGTATTACAATATTCATGTTGATATATGTTGATGACATCATAGTTACAAGCTCCTCTCAAGATGCAGTTGCAGCTTTACTTCAAGATCTTAAGAAAGATTTTGCACTAAAAGATCTTGGTGATCTTCATTACTTTCTTGGAATTGAAGTTAAGAAAGAGAAAAATGGGATTCTTCTGTCTCAAAATAAATATGCAGGAGATATATTGGCTCGAGTAGGGATGACAAAGTGCAAACCTATGACTACGCCTCTTTCATCTACAGAAAAGTTGTCGTGCTATAAGGGAACAACACTTGGCATTGAAGATAGCACACGGTACAGAAGCATAGTTGGAGCTTTACAATATCTCACCCTGACTCGACCAGATTTAGCTTTCTCAGTAAACAAAGTATGTCAATTCTTTCATTCACCTACTACAACACATTAGTCGGCTGTCAAAAGAATTTTACGGTATGTCATGTCTACATTTGATCTTGGTCTAAAGATAGAACGGTCTAGTTCAGTTTTGATCAGTGGTTTTTCGGATGCTGATTGGGCGAGGAATATAGATGATAGAAGATCCACAGGTGGTTTTGCTATATTCTTTGGTTCTAATATTATCTCATGGAGTGCTAGAAAGCAGCCTACTGTGTCCCGTTCAAGCACTGAAGTAGAATATAAAGCAACTCTCTAGAAGATAAGTTAGAGATAGCTAGAGATAGGATAGATATCCTTTGCTTACTCTACAAGTTGTACAACAACTCTCAGCCGAGTCAAACAAACTCTTGATGTAATCTCTAAGCCAATTGGCCCTATATAACACGTATCTGTGGTGAACTAGATTGGTAACCACGTTCTCGCTATTTTACACCACAGCGTCTACATTACCTTCGTCAACACCAAGCACAACCACCGCGACGGGTTTAGATTCAAGGCCATCCCGAACGGTCTGTCCAAGGACGACCGAGGCAAGCAGGAGTACGGGTAGACTCTCCTGGTGTCTGTGAGCATGCGGTGCACCACGCCGCTGAGGAAACTCATCGCGCGGGTCGACGGCACGGCCAGGGTGCCGCCAGTGACGTGTGTGGTGCCCACGGGGCTGATGAATTTCGCCCTGGGCGTCGCGCGGGACTTGAAAATCCCGAGCATGGTGTTCTAGTGCGCCAGCACGGCGTCTTTGTAGGCGCACATGAGTATGGCGGAGCTCAAGAAGAGAGGCTCCACTCAAAGGTCACCACTTGACCCAAATCTTGCTTAGCTTCTGTTCAGAGTGTTCACCTTGCGCAGCCACCCGATTGTGAATTTGTGACCCGGTCATATGTATATGCAATTATGCAGATGAGAGCTTACAAGAAATTCATGACTTTTTGACATTCTATTACGTCATAATATATGGAATTTATGTCACAAATTAGGATTTCTGACATTCAGTGGATGAAAATCTAAACGTCAAGTCACCGTCATAAAATAATTTTGTGACGTCTGTATATATTCTATGACATTAGTTTTTGTGTCATATAATTGTATGACCAGATTTAGTGCCACAAAATTCTAGACCTTGCCACATGGGCAAATGCCATGTAAGATCAAAAGTTGACGTGGTACTGACATGGCAGAGGTAAAAAAACGTCACAAAATGGAATTTGGCCTACTAAGGCCCACGTAGCCTTGGTCCCCTTTTTTTGTCATCAATTTAGCTGGATTAAAAAGAACAATGGAAACATTGGTATGTTCTTCAGTGAATCTAGCTGGCCACCACGACGTGGCACGACAGAATTGGCCCAACATGTCTCACGCGCGTCCTCCTCGGTGTAGTCTGGTCCACAATTAGGTACATTTGACGTAAATTTAGTAGTTGGGCACAACCACCGAACTTGCTCAATGGTAAGGGTCAATGGTAAGGGTAAGGCTACCCGCACTGGGGCCGGTAAAGCTCCCTGTAAAGGGTTTACAGTGCGCGTGTATAGGTTTTCGAGCTACAACGGGGGACGTTAAAGGGATCGGTGTCCCGTTTCCATCTGCAGACGACAAATCGAGCGCATGTACCATACGCTCGGTATCCGCCACCATGGCGCGGGGCCCGCCTCGACCATTTCTGCCCCGCGCTCGGAGGAAGGGGAAGAGGGAGGGAGCAGAGGAGGGCCGGCGGGAGAGGATGGGCCGCCGCACGCGAAGTTGTGGTGGTGCCGCACCCGAGCTGCTTCGCCACCGCCGCTGGAGGCCACGCCAAGCAGCTGCGGACGGAGGAGGTCCCACGCAGATCCCGCGCGCCAACCAGCTGTCGACGGAGGAGGTCCCCCGCGCAGATCGCGCACCAGTCGCCAGAGCTCGTCGTTCACCTCGCGCCGGCACCGCGCTGCCAAGGAGGAGAGGCCGGCCCTCTCGTGCGCGAGCTCTGCCGCTACGCCTCGTGCCGCCCTCTCTCTTACCGCATCCGGGCAGATCGAGCTCCGGGCACGGAGGCGACAGGGGAGTGGACGAGGGTCGGGAGAGGGGCAGAGGCAGCACCAGCAGAGGAGCTCGATAGGAGTCGTGCCCCACCTCGCCTCGCGCCGCTGGATCCGAAGAGGAAGAGGCGCCCACCGCCGGATCCGCCGCCCTATCCCCGGCGCGGTACCACTCGAGGCCGCCAGGGGGGGCCCTACCGGGCAAGGCGGAGGAGCCAAGGCGGTGACGGGGCCGCCGTGAGCTCCGGTTCCCGTGCAAGCTCCGACATGCGCACCGAAGATCCCGCGCCGGCCGTGGAGAGGAGGGGTGGGCCCAAGCCGGTGGCCAGGGGAGGGGTGGGCGGGCGACCAGAGGAGGAGGGGCGCGGTGGAGGCCAGAGGAGGAGCGGGCGTGCAGCAGCCGGAGGAGGAGCGGCACGGTGGCCGCCAGGGAGAGAGAGGAGAGAAGATAGAGGGTGGGGTGGCCGGCGGAGAAGGAGGGAGGAGGGAGGTGTGGCCCGCGGGAGAAAGAGGGAGAATTAGGGTTAAAAAAATCTGGCATGTGGGCCCCGTATGCTGGTAGTTGGTATAGAGTATGGGATATAAAGTATGACGAGTGCGGGAGAAGTTGATTTAAAGGTTGAAATCTCGATGACTAAGCAAGAATATTCCATTTAAAGGTTGTAGATAGAGTATGACGAGTGCAGATAGCCTAAGGCAGGTAACTGTTAGTTTGCAGACTCAGGTTCGAAACTCATTTGCTGCGCTATTTTTTGCTGTTTTTTGCGACGTGGTGGTGCCGCCGGGTGGCCTGGCGATGTGGCATGTGCGACCGGTGACCGGGCGCGTGCGGCCAGGTGACCGTGCATGGGCGGGTGGTCGAAGTGGCCCATTGTCATAGCAGACAAATAAAATGTAATGCTTTGCACTAACACAATCTCAGTTATAGCGGTGCGGTTAGTCTGCTATGTTTATTAGCATGCTGTCTTATGTTCGAACCCTACGTTTTTGGGGGTTTTCGGATTTTAGATGTGTCAAATTCGGATTTCAGCTGCATCATTTGGTGTAAAGGGTATATTTTTTTTTTTTTTTTGGGTTTTGTTCACGGGTTTGAGTCCCCCCGCTCCCTCATTTTTGCTATTTTAGAGCTATCATGCTGTAGTGGGAGGGAGTGTGTTCAAGTCTTTCCAATCCAATTTTTTACGGGGCTTTTACCCAACTAGCGGAAGGGCACGTGCCACAGGCACGTGTTTAAAAAAAAATACTAATTTAGAGATGTAGTTAATATAGACTCTTTAGATTAATTTAGAGCGCTCGATCATCATAAAATCCGACGGTGTAGGTTCAAAGGTGAGGTGTAGACAATATGGACTCTTTAGATTAATTTAGAGCGTTCGATCGTCATAAAATCCGACGGTGTAGGCTAATTTTAACGACGGGCGAAACGAAAATTTCGTCGTCCTTTATAGTATAGATAATGGACTGAAATTAATAATAACGTCCAATAATACTGCACAATATCTATACTATAAAGGATGACGAAATTTTCGTACCAAATTTTGCATTTTACTCTTACCCCTCCAACTCCGTCGGATTTTATGATGACGATCAAACGCTCTATATTAATCTAAAGTGTCGAAGTTGACTACATTACTCCTATACCGTCACATTTTATGCTAATGTAACGCTCTAGATTAATCTAAATAGTCAATGTTGACTACATCATTAATTTAGTAATTTTTTAAAACATGTGCATGTGGCACGTGCCCTTCTGCTAGTTATTATAAAAACGTAGGTAGTGTATTGGTAAAATATTTTTGTGACATACAACTTTTGTCATATATTTATGACATTAACAAATAAGCCTTATGACATAGCAATGACGATATTGGGTGATATTGGACTACATGCATGACATGTGTTCTGACATACAATTTTTATTGTCATTAAATCAAACTAGCAAATACATAATGTCATAAAATAAATCACATAATGACATTATGTCTATTGTCATACTAAATACGTCAAAAAGCCATACATTTCTTGTAGTGTTCCTGACGAACGGCTACCTAGGTGACATCTCGAGCTTCGTCCACACCACCGACCTGGACGACTTTGGCCTCACGTTTAGCGACTTGCCCAGCAACTGCACCAACGCCGGGGCCCTCATACTCAACACCTTCGAGGACTTCGACGACAATGTCCTCGCAGCCCTCCGCTCCTAGTACACCCACGTCTACACCGTCGGCCCCATGGGCTCTCTCCTCCAGCACTCCGGCGCCACCTCTGTTTTGGACGGCAACTCAACCCCATGGGCTCTCTCCTCCAGCACTCCGGCGCCACCTCTGTTTTGGACGGCAACTCAACCGACGACTTGACTGTAGGGATTCGGGGAGGCTACGCTAGCACAAAACAAAATTCGTCTACCCCAAAACGTTCAGGAATTGCTGCAGTTATAAATCTCAGATCGTTACCACTAGACGCGCAGTTGCAGCGGAAACGTCTCGATGTAGACGAACGCGTCGAAGGTGGCAGTGCCGTGCAGTTGCGAACGACCATCTGGTCCTGCAGCGCGTGCGGTTCGTCCTAGTGCTCCAAGCGCAGCACCTCCGAGGTATCCACACGTACGAGGATGGAACGCCGAGCGTCGGTGTGCCAGCACCGGGGCGCGCGTGGCAGGAGAGGAGAAGGCGGCGGCCAAGGAGAGGCGGCTAGGGCTTGGGGCGGCACAACTTGCTTGGGCGCGCCCCCTTGCCCCTCCCACGTATATATGAGGAGGAAGACCTCACATCCCTTCGTCCATTAGCAATACGGGACTAATAGATGGTGTAGTCCCTCTAGTGCTAATGGGCCATGCTAATGGGCTTCCACTTTGTAGGCCCATTAGTGGATCCAATCCAATTGGCTCTAGGGCATATATCCAACAGTCTCCCAGTTGCACTAGAGACAATCTCTTAGTCAAGCTTTTCAATGTTCGAAACCCCTTAAATGTGTGACCCTATGGGTTCACGTGCACATAGACATGGTTCGAGTACTCCTACTCGACCAATAGTTGATAGCGGCCTCTAGCAAGACGTGTCAACTCCTATGCACACGTAAAGATCATATCAGACGAACCACCACAACGTCATGTACAAGCTATTCCCTTTGCCTCACGATATTTGGTCTAGCTTCTCCAAGCTAACCTCTCTTTCTCGAACCTGTGAGTCGGATCCTTCAAGAGGTTAACAATTAACCTAGCATGGCCATGCATTTCTTGATCCGATCACTCGAGGGGCCCAAAGATATCTCTCTCACATAGAGAGGGGCAAATTCCATCTTGATTGACCATGCCTCACAGCATGCTTCCTAACAAACCCGAAAACTACCTTTATAACTACCCAGTTACGGCGTAGCGTTTGATAGCCCCTAAGTAAGTCAATTCACATCTTGAATACATGCGACAATCTCAGGTCTTAGGACAAAGCATACACGTTGTGAAAATAGAGAACAACATTACAATATCTCACGTTAGGTCAATCCAGCCCATGTCATACATGTGCCCACATTATTAGTTTTACATCTCCATGTTCATGACTTGTGAAACATAGTCATCAACTAATACATGTGCTAGTCTAATGTTCATGTGTGTTCTAGCATGAACTCCGACCAGGGATAACTTTAGAATAACCATACAAGTAAAGAGTTTCACAAACAATTCACATAATTGTCGATCAATACAAGTTGCCTTTCATGGATATTCAATGAACACTTAGTGCTTTATCATGGATACAATGAAATATGACTCCCACTTGCACTAGAGCTAATCTAGAAGATATCTAATACCCATAGCTCTCATGTGCGCCTCATGCTTAGGCTGTGAAAGAGCCTTTGTCAAAGGATCAGCAACATTTAGATCCGTATGTATTTTGCATATCTTGATATCACCTCGTCTAACGATCTCCCGAATGAGGTGAAACTTCCGCAGTACATGTTTGTTCTTCGAGTGATTCCTTGGCTCCTTAGCCTGCGCAATAGCCCCATCATTATCGCAATAGAGATTCAATGGGATAGACGCACTCGGAAACACACCAAGCTCAGTGAGAAATTTTCTCATCCAAACACCTTCCTTTGCAGCTTCAGAAGCTGCGATATACTCGGCTTCTGTTGTAGAATCGGCCACGGTCTCCTGCTTGGAACTCTTCCAACTCACAGTGCCACCATTTAAAGTAAATACGAATCCTGATTGAGATTGTGAATCATCTGGATCAGTTTGGAAGCTAGCTTCGGTGTAGCCATTTACAACGTGCTCCTCCTCACCTCCATATACTAGGAACATATCTTTAGTCCTTCTGAAGTACTTAAGAATACTTTTACCGCTGTCCAGTGACCTTCACCCGGATCAGACTGGTGTCTGCTCGTCATACTTAGAGCAATGAGACATCTGGGCGAGTACTTATCATGGCATACATGATAGACCCAATTGCCGAAGCATACGATATCTTATTCATGCGCTCTCGCTCATCAGCTGTCTAAGGATGCTGATTCTTGCTGAGGTGTACACCATGTGACATAGGTAAGAACCCTTTCTTGGATTTCTCCATGCTGAACCTTGTCAGCACCTTGTCAATATAATTACCTTGGCTTAATCCTATAAGCCTTCTTGATCTATCTCTATAGATCTTTATGCCCAGAACATATGCTGCTCCTCCTAAATCTTTCATAGAAAAACTATTTTTCAGTGAAGTCTTTACGGATTCCAGCATAGGAATATCATTCCCAATCAATAATATGTCATCCACATACAAGATCAGAAATACTACAGAGCTCCCACTTTCTTTCTTGTAAACACAAGCCTCTTCTTCATTTTGGTGAAATCCAAACCCTTTGACTACCTCATCAAAACAAATATTCCAACTCTGAGATGCTTGCTTTAATCCATAAATGGATTTCTGAAGCTTGCATATTTTTTCAGCATTGGTCGGATCGACAAAACCTTCGGGCTGTATCATATACACATCCTCATCAAGGTTTCCATTCAGGAAAGCTGTTTTGACATCCATCTGCCATATCTCATAATCGAAATACGCAGCTATTGCTAGAATGATCCGAATAGATTTAAGCATCGCTACTGGAGAAAATGTCTCGTCGTAGTCAACTCCTTGAACTTGTCGAAAACCTTTTGCAACAAGCCGTGCTTTATAGACGTGAACATTTCCGTCCATATCTCTCTTTTTCTTAAAGATCCATTTGCACTCGATGGGTCTAACACCCTCAGGCGGATCAACCAAGTTCCAAACTTGATTGTGTCCCATGGAATCTATCTCGGATCTCATGGCACTTTGCCATTTCTCGGAATCTGGGTCCATCATTGCTTCTGCATATGTCCTAGGCTCATCGTTTTCCATCAACAATATGTCACGCTCTCCCGTAATAAGGAGATTCATTTTATCAGTTGCGCGACGTGGCCTTTCGGACCTTCGTGGTTGTGGTGGTTCTTCTCTTACCACCGGTGCCTCCACTGGTTTTGCTACATTAGCATCACTAGTAGACTCTTGCCTCACAGGCTCATCTCGAATTTCTTCAAGAAACACCTTTTGTCTACTTTTCTCGCATTTGAGAAACTCTTTCTCCAAGAAAACACCATTTCGAGTGACAAACACTTTGCCCTCTGATCGGTTGTAGAAATAATACCCAATAGTTTCCTTTGGATATCCCACGAATATGCACTTGTCCGACTTGGGTGTAAGCTTGTCTGACTGAAGTCTCTTGACATACACTTCACAACCTCAAATTTTCATAAAAGACAAACTGGGAGTCTTGCCAGTCCATATCTCATATCGTGTCTTATCCACGGACTTAGACGGTACCCTATTAAGTGTGAAAGCTGCTGTTTCTAGAGCGTATCCCCAAAACGATAACGGTAGGTCTGACTGGCTCATCATTGATCGTACCATGTCCAACAAGGTTCGATTACGTCGCTTGGACACGCTGTTTCTCTGAGGCGCTCCAGGCGGCATAAGTTGTGGAACAATTCCGCAACTCTTTAGATGACTGCTAAACTCGTGGCTCAAATACTCGCCTCCACGATCAGATCGTAAGGCCTTAATTTTCTTGCCACGTTGATTTTCTACATCATTCTGAAACTCCTTGAACTTTTCAAATGTTTCTGACTTGTGTTTCATTAAGTAGACATAGCCATATCTACTAAAATCATCAGTGAAGGTAATGAAGTACTGGAATCCACCTCTAGTTGTAGTGCTTATCGGTCCACACACATCCATATTTATGAGTTCCAATAAGTCATGTGCCCTCTCAGGAAAACCTGTGAACGGCATCTTGGTCATCTTGCCTAGAAAACAAGCTTCGCATGTCTCGTATGATTCAAAATCAAACGAAGTTAAAAGCCCATCTGAATGGAGCCTTTTCATGCGCTTCTCGCTTATATGACCCAAACGACAATGCCACATGTAGGTCGGACTTAAATCATTAGGCCGAGGCCTTTTAGCACTTACATTACAGATAGGTGCATCATCAAGATTTAAAATAAACAAACCATTCACAATGGATGCAAAAGCCACAAACATGCCATTCTTAGAGATCACACAACCATTGTATTCACTCGCAAAAGAATAACCATCCTTCATCAAACATGAAGGAGACACAATGTTTCGACTTAGACTAGGAATATAATAACAATTATTTAATTCCAAAATAAATCCTGATGGGAGGTGAAGTTGCATTGTCCCGACAGTCAGCGCAGCAACTCTTGCATTGTTGCCCACGCGAAATCAACTTCTCCTCTTTCCACGCTTCTACTTCTTATTATTCCCTGCATCGAGTTGCAAATATGAGCAACCGATCCGGTATCAAATACCCAGGAATTAACATAAGAATCAGCGAGGAAGATATCTGTAACATAAACATGAAGCGTACCTGAACCGGAAGTCTTACTTCCCTTGTTCTTCTGCGCTAGGTACTGCTTGCAGTTTCTCTTCCAGTGACCCAGTTGATGACAGTGAAAGCATGGCTCATCCGGCGCTGAACCAGGTTTGGAATCCGAGTTTGGCTTCTTGATCGCATCTTTAGCCTTACCCTTCTTCTTCCAATTGCCCTTCTTTTTCAAAGTTGGGCTTGTTCTGGATTGCCATCACATGGCCTGCCACCATTGCTCTTCTTAATGTACAGCCTCTGCTGTCTTAAGCATACCACACAGCTCATTCAGGCCCTTCTCTGCCCCATGCATATGGTAGTTCGAGATGAAACTCCCATAGCTTGGCGGAAGTGACGCTAGAATAAAATCAGTGGCCAACTCTGGGCCTATTGGGAAGCCTAGCTTCTCCAATCTCTAAGTGTGACCAACCATCTTGATCATGTGTGGTTCAACTGCTGCACCCTCTGCCAACTTAGTCTCCACAAAAGCTTTGGACACATTGAACCTTTCAGTCCTAGCTTTAGTCTGGAACATTTCCTGGAGAGCCACAATCATATTGTGGGTAGTATAACCCTCAAATTGCATCTACAACTCGGGTTCCATACTAGCAAGTAGAAGGCAGCTTATCTGATTGTCAACATCCAACACTCTCTGGTGGACGTTTCTCACAGCAGCAGATGCATTTTCAGCAGGTTCGTCTGGTAAAGGGGTGTCTAGAACATCCTCATTTTTCTCTGCCCTGAGAACAATTCTCACATTGCGGATCCAATCCGCATAATTTGTTCCATTCAACTTTTCTTTCTCAAGGATCGAACGTAAAGTAAACGGTGTGTTGACAGCCATTGATTCTACAACAAATAATAATGCAAAATACTAAGACAACATATCCATGATGGAGTAAATCAAATTAAACATTTTAACTGAATCTACTCCCACTAAAATCAATATCCCTCGATTGATTACTAGTGATTCAAGATCCACAACTAACAAGTCGACTAGTGAGCTTTAGCATCACCACTAGAAGACATGGTAGATCGGTAAGCAACTCTTTGCTAATCATATCTCATATGACTCTTGTTGTTGGGTGACATCTCTATGTCTCGGCGACCAACTCTTGTGCCCCAAAGCCCTTAACCGTTAAGATGACTTTGTTCAAGGTAACCAAACCCCGTGCGAGTAAGTATCCGATACGAACCCATCTAGTCGAGGAAAATCAGTAGCACCCTAATTTTATAGACCCACCACTGATCGTACAAGACATGATGGTGCAAGGTTTGGGAGGGGCACACAAGCTTAAATATTCCGAGGGATCGTTCTACTTTTATCGTCGCATGCTAAAATAACGCCATTCATCGCATGTAAACAAAAGCAAAGCGTTTAAGGACGGCATTCACACAATAATGATACGGTATGGCCCATTATCATAGGTAGATCTCCATCTCCATTGTGTTGTCCATCATGTTGATCTCCATCTTCATGATTCATCATGTTGATCTCCATCTCCATGATCCATTCATGCCATCCTCCAGTGATGAGTCCTCCAAGAACTGACATCTAACAGCATGCAAGTAAATAAATTACATAATCGCGCTTAGATCATCACAGGTTGGCACACAGGCCATTATATTAACTGGACAATACATATGGCTCCAGCCGTATTGCCGCACTCACGACACGCAGGTCATGATTCAATTACATGCATGCATCACATACACATAAGGGCCATACCGATCACATGAATTCCTGCAAAAACAAGTTAGGCGTATTCCGACGTCTAAAATTAAATCGCCCGAAACACCATCTTCTAGGCCGAATTTCGCAAATCTGATTTCAGCGAAACTGCCATAGGCAGTCGGAATCATGTGTAACTTTTCGTGTAGATCAATTTTCATATAAAATTCGCCTCAATCCGAGATCGTATGCAAAAGTTATGGCTGTTTTATCGAACACCATGTTTTTCGCATCTATCTCGCCCCGGCGGCCGATCCAATCTGCCGCCGCCGCGCATCGCATGCACCCGGCACTTGATCCTCGTTTCATCTTGACCAATCCAATTGATCTAGGACTCGTTGTGGCTGGGATTACGTGTATCACTTAACTCCGATGGCGGAAATCCGACCGGTAGGAGTATATCGTTACACGACCACCACAACAAGAACATGAAACCGATCAGAGGCATCTACAATCACGCATATCTTCATATGCACACATCCGAACCTATAACGAAACAGCTACGGCTCTGATACCACTGTAGGGATTCGGGGAGGCTACGCTAGCACAAAACAAAATTCGTCTACCCCGAAACGCTCAGGAATTGCTACAGTTATAGATCTCAGATCGTTACCACTAGACGCGTAGTTGCAGCGGAAACATCTCGATGTAGACGAACGCGTCAAATTGGCAGTGCCGTGCAGTTGTGAACGTCCGTCTGGTCCTACAGCACGTGCGGTTCGTCCTAGTGCTCCAAATGCAGCACCTCCGAGGTATCCACACGTACGAGAATGGAACGTCGAGCGTCGGTGTGCCAGCACCGGGGCGCGCGCGGTGGGAGAGGAGAAGGCGGCGGCCAAGGAGGGCGGCTAGGGCTTGGGGTGGCACAACTTGCTTGGGGTGCCCCCCTTGCCCCTCCCACATATATATGAGGAGGAAGACATCACATCCCTTCGTCCATTAGCAATACGGGACAATAGATGGTGTGGTCCCTCTAGTGCTAATGGGGTTCCACTTTGTAGGCCCATTAGTGGATCCAATCCAATTGGCTCTAGGGCATATATCCAACATTGACGACGGGCCTTAGCTTATGGAAGCAGGACAACGAGTGCCTGGCGTGGCTGGAGTGCTGGAGACGCAGGCGCCGGGCTCTGTCGTGTACGCCAACTTTGGCAGCCACACGGTGATGATGGCCGTGTAGATGGCCGAGTTCGTGTGGGGCCTTGCAACGAGTGGCCACCCCTTCCTCTGGTCCATCAATCGTCGTGTGCATCCACGACCTAATGCCAACATTCTTGGCCTAGACGGCAGGGCGTTCCCGCGTGTCGACATTCTTGGCCTAGACAGCAGGGCGTTCCCGAGTGACGGCGTGGTGCCCGCAGGAGCAGGTGCTGCGGCACCCGGCCGTGGGATGTTTCGTGACACACAGCGGGTGGAACTCTATGTGAGATAGCCTTGCTGCCGGCGTGCCGATTGATGCATCCGGCCGAGGCGTGGGGTTGGCCGAGGCCCAATAACTTAAGGCAGCCCGGACCCCAACGGTTCTTAGTCACACCCACTCAGGGAAAGGCTCAATCTTCCTAAAAGACTAGTTCGATAAGGGAAGGGTGGCTCTCCCTTTTAAGGTGGCTTCCACCTCCCAAGCTAAGCAAGGTGGGATTATTCAGAGGCTCACACGGTCACTAGGGCCCCTTTGTTGTGTCTTTGCCAGCGGGTAATAGTGGAGAAAGATGTCCTCATCATTCTCTCCTTCTCAACAAGGGCCCAGCTTTGATACCAAATGATGAGGACTAGGCCCGATCTTCCGAGAGGTAGAGGGTAAACTCGATAGATGGAGAACTCGATGTTGACGATCCGGCTTCAAATCAACACGATTCGAACCCTGCAACTGCTACACCACTGTTCCATTGGTTATCAACCAAGCGACAACTTGATTGACCTCGCCGAGAAGGCTTTTCCTGCAGACAGATCGAGAACGCAAGCAAGAAAGTGAAAACACGCAATCTGATAATTGCAAATATAATTGAAGCGAATTGAAACAGGGGCTCAAGCTCTTGATCCGAAAGGACTAGTCGCCACAGGCGGAAAGAACAAGAACAGGGGGCCTTGGATCAAAGTAAAAGGACTTGGCATCACAGTTACAACGATGCAATCAAGTTTCACTCTGGAAAACTGAACTAAACAAAACCCAAGTTTCTACAACGGCGACTAATGAGTTTATACCCTAAGGGACGAGCTAGGGTTGGGGACGGCCAGGGAGGGGCGCCCACAACTTGGGCTTAAGGCCCGACATGATAAAAAGCCAACTTGGCCCGCAGCACTTTGACAGATTCTAGACGTCCACTTGTTTCTGCAATTCCTGTCGACTCAGTTGGAATTTGGGCCTGAAACTCGTGCCATTAGAAGCTCTATGAAATTCTTGTTCCATCCATATAAAGAACGCCCCAAACAGACTCCGTATGCAACCAGGGCGTCGTTCCGTATGCAACCAGGGCGTCGTTTTTAGTGCAGGCTGTTTCTGGACCCCGAGGTGGACTCGAACATGAGTTTCTTTGGGCCTCCAGCTCGGCGTTTCGAACCGAATAAGCCTTGGGCCTCCTTTGTGACGTGGACACCCTTGCTGGACCTTTGCTTCTCCATGTCATGTTCCAATCATAGCCATATGGTCATGTTCTCATCACCGATGGTGTGCTGGCCAGGGTTCGCGGACCAGTACACCAACTGCAAGTACGCCCTGTGAGGTGTGGGGCGTTGGTGTCCGGCTGGACGCGGAGGTTAGGAGGGAGCAGGTCGCCGAGCACGTCAGGGAGGCCATGTGGAGCGAGGAGATGAAAGCAAGCGCGATGAGATGGAAGGCGGAGGCGTTGGCGGCCAGCTGCCCAAGTGGGTCGTCATACGAGAATCTGCTGAGCATGGTCAGAGCGCTGGGCACCTCGGCCCACCCCCGAAGTCTGAAGAGCTGGCAGAAGGATTTCTAGTCTACACAAACATAAGATGTGTTATAATGTTGTCTGCACTCTGAACTATAGTGAATTGTGTTGCGACCATATATATCAATAAAGAGAACTGAGGTACCTCAGCTGGTAAGGGTCCTTGTGATGGAACCTACCCACCAGGATTTGAGTCTTTGACTTGGCACTGGTGCTCGCATTTTTCCGGATTTATTTCAAGATTTAACTAGCGCTATTCTTTCAGTGGTAAGTGACGTGCCCGTCGACAGCGAGGCACCAATGATGACTTCGTCAATCTCGATAATTTGCTGGATCAGTCTCTCGAGGATAAGCCTGAAGTGATGTGTTAATGTTGTCCGCTCTCTGAGGGCAGTCCCAATGCAGACTCTACCGTAGAGTCTAAAGTCATTAATTATGCTGCCATGTAAGCAAAATGCTGATGTGACAGAACATTTATTGAAGAGAGAGGGGAAAAATGAAGAAACCAAGTCTAACTAAGAAACCAAGTCTTCACGCAAATCAAGACCATCTGTGAGAGAGACAAGTGGGCCATGGGATTGGATAGACTTCAAGACACAAAATCTGCATTGGAGGTTATGGTTTCTTATAATAGAGTCTTGAACATATGGACTCTATGGGTAGAGTCTGGATTAGGACTGCCCTGAAGCACAGTGAATTGACGAACTGTGCGACAATGTCAATAAAGTTTTATCTCATCAAGCACTCTACTCTGGATGGTGACCTGTCGCAGTCACAAAAGCATTAGCGCCTCTCGATACAACAACGCACAGCCCCACCTGGTGTTAGCAGACGTGGGATTATATATGTCACGTTGGCAAAAAAATGTTGCTATGTGGGTGGACATATAAATTGTATGAGAAACCAATCGATACCTCCTCCCCAGGACCAATGGATACCCCCCCTAAGCCCTTTCTCCATTTTTGAGAAGAAAGAAAGAAGAAGGAAGAAGAAGAGAAAGAAACGACATAAGAGCATTTTTCCGCTTTATTGAACTATTTATACAAGTAAATAAGGAGAACAAAGTGCCTCAGACACTTCTTTATATTACGTGCATGATTCATGTGACAGGATACAGCCGATTCCCAGCAATTTTCAGCCTTGAATAGTTTGACAAGTGCTCTGTGCGTCAAAAGATTTGGCATGTCTACAATACTACTTTCCAGGTTACTTCGACACAAACTTATAAGGAAAGACATAGAAGAAAAACAAGATTAATCATGCAAAAGTTGAAATCATCTTCCATTTTTACTGCAAGATTATACTACTCTGGTCAATAAGATGAGTGGAGGGCGACAGATGTGGTGCGGGGCTTTTGGGCTTTGTCTATTTGGCTCCTGTCCGTCCACCTCTACGCCGTCAGGAGCCTCTGAGTGTTTCTGGTAGTGGCTCTGTTCTGAAAAATTGATATTCTAACTGTAGGTTAAACTATCTCAAGTTTCACCTAGTCTATAGAGAAAAATATCAACACCTGGTAGCTTCTTTATATAAGTAGAGTAGACTTTGGTTCATGATCAATCTACAGAAATATAGTACCTTTTTATATAAATAAACTCGGTGTAATTTTTTGTACCAGAGGTAGTAGATAAACTAAAAACTATTTAAAAACATTTGCTCGGAATATGGGTTCCGATGGAAAAATTCCATCGGACATCCGGGCGCTAGCATCTCCCTTTTTCTTAATGTGTTGATTTCCAGATGAATCTCCCTACCTTAATCCAAGTAGTATTATCATGGAAAAATTCCATCGGACATCCGGACGCTAGCATCGCCCTTTTTTTTAATGTGTTGATTTCCAGATGAATCTCCCTACCTTAATCCGAGTAGTATTATCAAAGCATTTCTAGAAACAAATTCCGCGTTGCTAAGTCATCCAAAAAGTCAGCATGTCTGCTATCAATCACCACCTAACGTTTCATGACTGGTGACCATTCGTTCCGGGATACCTCAAGTTTTCGAGTCGCTTTCCTACCGGTAAGGAAGCAGGTTTGTTATCTTCGGCGTTTGGTTCCTCCTACTAAAATTTAAAAATTTAAGCACCTATCACATCGAAATAAAATACATATACATAAAGTATTAAATATAAACTAAAAAATAACTAATTACACAGATTGCGTCTATTTTAGGAGACGAATTTTTTAAGCCTAATTAGTCTATGATTTGACAATGTGGTGCTACAGTAAACATGTGTTAATGATGAATTAATTATAATTAATTAATTTGTCTCGTGGAGTACTGATAGAATTTCTAATTTGTTTTTTATTGGTAACAAAAATCCTGTCCGACATCCCTCTTACATTTCGACGTGATACATACTAAGGTTTAGCACCTGGATCCAAACACGCCCTAAGATCTATTCCTTCGCCACACGCATCACATGCACATGTATTTCTTCCTGAAGGACTTCTCGATCTATTCTCGCGCTAAAGGAATCTACTGTGGCAGAAGCCATCATCTCCACCATCACTGGCGATGTCGTGAGTAGAACAATTTCTCTTCTCATTGGGCTTTTTGGTAACCGAGAGAGCACTGAAGACAAGCTGGAAAGGATAAGCTACATGCTCATCAGAATCCAAAGTGTGGTAGAGGAAGCAAAAGGGCGGCAGATCTACAACCACGGTAACCTGCAGTGGCTCTCGCAGCTCATCAACAGTCAGTACCTGAGCTATTACTTGCTGGACTCCATCAGGTGCGGCGAGCAGGAAGCTGAGGAAGGTGATGAGGTATTTCCTGAACCCCAAGTTTTCACCTTGTCCTTGTTTAATCCTGCAAAGCGTGTAAGGGTTGCTGGGTGCACCATGAGGAGGGCATTCTCCTGGCGATGTGATGTTGATGAGATTGACAGGGTGCTAGAGAGATTGCAAGGCATGTCTCATGATCTCAGGGATTTCATCATGAAAGAATCAGAGGCGCTATGAGCGTTTTAGGTTGAACGTCGACCTCTCTGTAGAGATCACGACGGCTTCGTGTTAATAGATTGAGGTGGTGCGAACAAAGCACATTTACATATATAGATGAGTGGACCCGCTTAGAGATAAACTAGGAAAGGATTTACAAGATTCCTACTTCTACAGAAATACAACAACATCCTATATCTCTTAGCCAGACTCAACTCTATCTATAGGATTCGATACAAGTTGTTTAACACTCCCCTCAATCTAAATTTTCTCGAGATTGAGATTGCCTTTGAAGATCTCCAGCTGCCGTGCTGCAAGGGGTTTTGTAAACCCATCCGCCACCTGATCTCTTGTAGAAATGTACTCTATCTCAAGTAACTTTCTTGCAACTCTTTCACGTACAAAATGATAATCAACCTCAATATGTTTTGTTCTGTTCTTGGTATTTGAAATCCAATTTCTTTCAACAATGTTTGAATCCACATAGCTTCTGTAGTTGCATTAGCTACTGCTTTATATTCAGCTTCTGTACTAGATCGTGATACAATTGCTTGTTTTCGTGCACTCCACGACACAAGATTCGATCCCAAGAATACTGCAAAACCTCCAGTAGAGCGACGATCATCAAGGCATCCAGCCTAGTCTGCATCAGTGAAGCCACTAACTAATAATGATGACGACTTGCTGATCTTAAGCCCCAGCTTTGCCGTATGTTTTAAATACCTCAGAATTCTTTTAACTGCAGCCCAATGTACAGTAGTAGGTGCATGTAAAAATTGACATACCTTATTAACTGAGAAAGAGTTATCAGGTCTAGTAAGAGTCAAATATTGTAGAGCACCAACTATGCTCCTGTATTGAGTTGCATCTTTCGGACCAAGAGAATCTCCTTTCATGAACCGAGAGCTTTTCTGAGGTAGACATAGGCGTACCAACAGGTTTGCAATCACCCAAGCCTACTCTCTTCAAAACATCAGACACATATTTTTCTTGAGATAAAACTATGCCATCACATACCTTGTTTACTTCAATACCAAGAAAATAGTGGAGTTCCCCTAAATCCATCAAAGCAAATTCTTTATTTAGATCTTTCAGCAAAGACAAAGTCGCATCCTCCATTGAGCTAGCAACTATTATATCATCAACATAAATGAGTACATAAATAGTGATACCCCCTTTGTGATAGAAAAACAATGATGTGTCAGCCTTTTAAGATTTGAAACCCAAAGCTTGTAGCTTAATACTTAGCCTAGAGTACCATGCTCTTGGCGCTTGTTTAAGCCCATATAGAGCTTTGTCTAACCGAGACACATAATTTGGCAAAGAACTATCTTCATACCCAGGGGGTTGTCTCATATAAACTTCTTCTTCCAAAACTCCATGCAAGAAAGCATTTTGTATATCTAGTTGTCGTAGACTCCATCCTCTAGACACAGCAATAGACAAAATGACCCTGATGGTTGCAGCTTTAACTACAGGACTGAAAGTATCTTCATAATCTATCCCATATCTTTGTTTGAAGCCTTTTGCAACTAAACGAGTCTTGTATCTATCCAGACTACCGTCTGCTTTTCTTTTGATCTTATAAACCCTTTGTGTAATGGGCTATAGCCAAGAAACACGCACTGCTTCAAACAGAATTGAAACTTATGAGTATTATAGGGTCGGAGATTAGGCCAACATGCACAACCAAACACTCTAAGAAATGAGTAATTGGGTTTTTGGTGAAAGAGTCGTTCAAGGGGCGTGTCAAACTGTAGGAGGCAACTGGGGTGTGATTTATTAGATAAACAGCAGCTAAGAATGCATCCTCCCAATATTTAAGAGGTATGGAGGCGTGTGCAAGAAGGGCTAGGCCAACTTCGACAATATGCCTATGTTTCCGTTCTGCAGACCCATTTTGTTGATGAGCATGAGGACAAGATACTAAATGAGAGATGCCAATGTGTTGGAAAAAGGAATTAAGCTTCTGATACTTGCCCCCCCAATCAGTTTGTAAGGCAACAATTTTCCGATCAAAAAGCCTTTCAACAAGACTTTGAAACTCATTAAATTTTTGGAAAACTTCAGATTTATGCTTGATAAGATAAATCCACACGAATTTGCTATAATCATTGATAAAGCTAACATAATAATTTCTTCTTCCAATTGAGTTGGGTGCAGGCCCCCATACATCCGAAAAAATAAGTTGCAAAGGTTCGCTAGAAACACTATGCGACTTGGGATAAGTTGATGACTCTTTGCCTTTTGGTAAGCATAACACATAGACTCTTTATTTGACTCATCTAAACATGGTAAATGATTGAGACTAATGACTTTAGAAACGATAGGAGCAGAGGCATGCCCCAAGCGACCATTGCATCTTTCAAAAGACGGCTTGGTGACTCCAAAAGCTCGCTTTACTGTGGATGACGAAGGAAGGGGATAAAGGCCCTTGCGGCATGGTCCTCTAAGAATTGTGTTCTTCATGGCCTGATCCTTGATCAAAAAATAATCAGGGTGAAACTCAAGGAAAGTAGAGTTATCTTTAGTAAAGCGATGAACAGAAACAAGATTTTTCGCAGCTTTTGGAACACGAAGAATATTGTTTAGATATAAATCACGAGTCGGGGTGTGAACTTTAAAATGACCAATATGTTTAATTTCCATACCTGCACCACTTGCTGTATGAATCTGATCGCCCCCATTGTACTTCTCACGAGCAGAGAGCTTCTCAAGATCACTGGTTATGTTGTCCGTAGCACCAGTGTCCACGTACCAATTTTGGTCCATGGAGTAGATGTTCATGGCAGCAGCAATGTGACGCTCTTTTGGAACATAATTTTCATCATACCTGTGCCAGCACTCGGTCGCGGTATGGCCTATCTTGTAGCAGACTTGACAGATTGGGCACCCATTATTATCATGATTTGATGTCGGTCCGGTGGGGAAGCTTCTGCGCTGCTGGTTAGGATGTGATTGCTGTTGTTGCTGACCACGATTGCGTCCACCAGACCAACCAGGACCTCAGCCTGAGGAAGACCAGCCACCACGACCACGATAGGAACCGCACATCTATTGATTCCCACCGCGGCCACCTCTTCCTGCAGTGTTTGCTGATGATGAACTAGGTGCCAAGCTGTAGCTCCAATCTGGTCTCAAAACTTAATATTGGGTGTACAATTCCGTAGGAGTAACAGGCTCAATTCTAGTTACAAGTGCAGAAACTAAAGAATTATACTCAGAATCAAGACCATTGCATATATATGTCACTAGTTCTTCATCATCGAGGGGCTTTCCTGCTGCAGCCATCTCATCTGCTAGGCCCTTCATCTTGCCGTAGTACTGAGCGACCGATATGTTGTCCTTCTTGGTTGTAGCGAGGGCAAGACGTATGTTGCTGGTACGTGCACGCGTGTGGGAGGCAAACATATCATTGATTGCCTTCCACGCTTCAATAGCAGTCCTTGCGGTGGCGACTTGCGCCAGTATGTCCCTCGTCAAGGACGTGAGGAGGAACCCTAGGACCTGTTGGTCCACAGCGAACCACTCTTCATAGGCTGGGTTGGAAACCCTGATAGTCGAGCCGTCAGTTTGCTTCTCATCAACTTCTTCAGGTGGAGCAACGGCTTTGCCGTTAATGTAGCGCTCCAATCTTGCGCCTCGTAAGGGCGCAAGGACCTGCGCCGACCACATGGTGTGGTTTTGACGTGTGAGCTTCTCTGTGACTTGAACGCCAAAGAGAGGGTTGGACGACGAGCTTGAGGACGCCATTACTTTAAGATCTTGAATCGCCTAGGCTCTGATTACCATGAAAGAATCAGAGGCACTTTGAGCGTTTTAGGTGGAACGTCGGCCTCTCTGTAGAGATCACAACGGCTTCATGTTAATAGATTGAGGTGGTGCGAACAAGGCACATTTACATATATATAGATGAGTGGACCAGCTTAGAGATAAACTAATAAAGGATTTACAAGAGTCCTACTTCTACAGAAATACAACAACATCCTATATATCTCTTAGCCGGACTCAACTCTATCTATTGGATTCGGTACAAGTTGTTTAACACATCATGCTCTTGCAAAACTGCCAGCCGATCCACCGGCCTCTAGCCACTAATATCTTCCGTGATGGGCAGATGTTCGGTCAATATGTTGAGAAAGAGAGGATCATCAACTTTCTGGTGCACGAGGATTATGGATCAAAAGGAGAATTGGGTGTGTTTCCGATTATAGGTGATAACGGAGTAGGGAAGACAACCCTGATACAACATACCTGCGATGATGCCAGAGTGCGCAACCACTTTCCAGTGATCATGTTGTACAGCAGTTTCTCTTGTACATATGTTGTTGAAAAGAATGAAGGAAGTCCAGATGATCCACTGAAGTTACTCAAGGGTAATAGTTTCTGTGACAAGAGGTTCCTGATGGTATTTGAGGATGTCGACATGAACACAAACCAGATACTGAAAGAGCTTCTATGAAGCCAGAGATGCATCCCGGAGGGGAGCAAGATAATTATCACGACAAACAATCGCCGTGTTGCAAACACAGGAACAGTGGAGCCAATCATAGTAACAACACTGTCCTTTCATGAATATTGGTTCTTCTTCAAGGCGCACGCATTTGCAGGTAGAGACATCGAGAATAACCCAAGGCTCGTAGCTGCTGGGAATGAAATAGCAAGAAAGCTGAATGGGTCATTCTTTGGCGCAAAGATCGTTGGAGGAGTGCTTAGGGATCATTCCGAACCCAAGTTCTGGTTTAGGGTCCTTAAGAGCAACATCGGGGGCATGTATCCGCTAGGCAATGGCATTGGTTCACTACGGGAGAAGCGAGCAACGATCCCTGCACTTTAGTGCTAGCTGGGCGAAGCCGGTACTAAAGGGGGCCTTTAGTACTGGCTCCAGGCAACAGTGGCAAAAAAGCCACATTAGTACCGGCTGGTAACACTTGTCGGTACTAACGTGCGCCGCTGTCCCCACCTCCCAACGGCCAGATGGCAGGTTAGTGCCGGCTGGTACCAGCCGGTACTAACTTGGCCGCGCCAACTTAGCAGCCGGTACTAAACTTTTGTGGTTTTATTTTCCTGTAGGCAAAAAATTAAAATTGCCCGCCAAAAGAACTTCCATAACATCGGCTTCCTGGACCCCCGATGTTATACACGAGGAAACCGTCGAGAGCCATTCTTGTGACGTGGTCGACGCAATATACAGAGGCTTGCGTAAGCAAAGCATGTGTCCATTCATTCTCTTGCCATAAACTCATCAGTGAGTCCTTCGCCACCTTTTCAATACCTTCAAAATAATACTAATTAATAACTATTATAATCAACATTAATTGGTTGGTTTTGCGTATGTATATGAACAGCTTCCACTGGATATTGTTTGCTATTCAGATTGATGCCCACACGGTCTGGATCTACGAATCATTGAGGAAGCCTAGATCAAAGTACCAAGACCTCATCGACCTGATCAACAAGGCATGGGATCGCTTCCTCCGTAAACACATAAAAATAAAAGACACACTCGACCCTCTACAGTTTAGGAGTGACCAGCCGGCTAGTATTAACAGCCAGTACTAAACGTCGCACGTTAGTACCGACTGGTTGTGACCGACCGGACGTTTAGTACCGGTCACAGCGACCAGCCCTAAGCCGTCCTGTGACCGGTACTGAAGGTCACTTCTCCAGCCGTGGTTACATGTCAAACTTGGTTGACAACTTGCTGCCATGTCATGTGGACATGTGCAAGCTTACCATTTTTAAGGACCCATTTCCTCCTCAGACAACGGAGTTTGCCACATTGAAGGATCTGTGCAGTCCTGCTCCTCATAGCAGCAAGCTT
This sequence comes from Urochloa ruziziensis, assembly GCA_015476505.1. Lineage (NCBI taxonomy): Eukaryota > Viridiplantae > Streptophyta > Magnoliopsida > Poales > Poaceae > Urochloa > Urochloa ruziziensis. The sequence goes on from CM027120.1 coordinate 20,565,012, forward strand.
GCCTGTTGGGCAGATGATGTCCGATTTGCCAAAGTGTTGTTGTGCAAGTCGGTGTTGCCGTTCTTTAGTCATTACTACATTGCCCGTTGCTCTTGCAATTGCATTGTAGGCTCACCATACTCTTTCTCAAAGCTTGCATCATCTTTTTTTTTATTTTGCAAAACACAATACAGATGCAGAAGAGTACATACACATACGTACACACGTCCTACATGTATGAACTCTTCGTCATGATTGGGCAACCAGATCTTGAGATTGACATAGTCGTTGTACTACCTCGTTGTCAATGGAGACAATTCATATCACTACCAAAAATATGAGCACCCATCTAAGAAAAACATGTGTAAGAAGGTTACACGCGAAAAGAATCAGCTCACCCGGCAACGCTTGTATTATCTCTAGTTTGATATATGTGAATTTTATTCATTTTGAATACTTTATCCATCTATGTGAAATCTTATTAAATTAAGTCGCTGATTTCTAATTCAATTTTATTTTTACTTTTATACAGTTCATTTCCATCATATGGTCCACTTACTCCTCTCTCGGCCCTCACGTAAATTGTCTCCTATATTTTTGACAGCCGTTCATGGAGAAAATATAGGTCTATGATATGTTACTGCTCGTACCAAAAATGGTTGACTGCTAATCATCCGGATTGCTAAGTGATACTTTGTAAAATATTTTTATTTATAAAAATGCAGAAGCTCATACACAGTGCAATTCTACTTATATGAGCACATTCAAGAAACTCAAATGCCAGATTTTGAGATAGGTGAAGTTGTCATCACAACCTTGTAGTTTTCCAAATGGACCAGGCCTGATGGGAGGCTCTAGCTCGGCCCGAAGCCCGACCTATCTTGCACAGCTGAAGAAACGTGCATCAGTATCGGTCGGTCACAGGGCACGTTAATACCTGACCCAAGGGGTCGATAGTGCCTGGGCCGCCATCTTAGCCCGTAGTGCCAGCTTGTGCACAACTCGATGTTTGGGTCAGCCCGACATTGGCCTGGTACTTCCCACATTATCACACATATATTACAAAACTCTTGTTCACTCCAACTAGCCGCCACCTATCATCCTCCCTTCCACCTAGCCTCCCAGACTCGTGCGGAGGAAGAGGCGATTCGGCCCATGAGTAGTTTCAGCCCACTAATTTCGGCCCACGCATAGAGGAACACGCCCTGAGAAAGTGAAACGTGGGTTGGTTTTTATCCTTTTATTCCAAGTATCAGCAAAAATAGTGCATATTTTGGGCTTCAAACTGAAGACCAGGTGCTTGAGGAGCAATTGCACTTACCACCACACTATTGAATTACTTGCGAAATTTATCAGTTGTGACGCTATTTATCCATTTAGTTCATAACTATGATCCACATTTTTTAGTTTTTGTTTCTTTGCCTGCCATTTTTTCTTTTTTTCTATTGTTCTTCCTTTTTTCCATTTCTGTTCTTTACCCGCCAATATAACCTGTGTCAGTTATATTATGTCTAGTTATGGACTGTTTTTTTCCCACCAATGAGGCCGCAGCCTGCAGCCTATAAAAAGGGAAAGTTTCCCAAAATGATATGTCCACAAACAGAAATATTTTCTTTTTGGGAAGGGCCTCCCCATAAGAGTAAATGGAGGCTGGCCTCGGTTTAGCTTTGTCTTTAACAATTAAAATAAATGGTTCAATATGACTAATCTAATGCGACAATCAAATTTAGTTGAGATTTCGATGACAAGAGTAGCCAGTGTAGTAGTAGTAGGACCTATAGTGTAGAACAAGAGATGTCACCATCTTCCCTAATACTAAAATTCCTTTGATTGATGCCGGGTGGATCGAGTTTTCTACAAGCGCGCCAATTGCACGATTAGTTTTTTACAATCTCCCAAATGGATTCAAAATTGGATAGTCAAATGCAACAATCGATAGGCCGGCAGCAAAATCCGAAGTCAATCCAGATACCAACCATTTCATTTGTTTAATTACCTCACTAGATAAGCTTAAGAAGCTACGCTGTCGCCACTAGAAGAGAATGAGGCATCCGCACCGGTTGGGAAACCCCCTTCAGCATCGGTTTCCCAACCGGTGCTAATCTTTCGGTGCTAAAGGGGTACACCTTTAGCACCGGGTCATTTACCCGGTGCTAAAGGCCCCCTTTAGCACCGGGTCTCGAAACCAACCGGTGCTAAAAGGGGCCGCACACATGGCCCCTGCGCAAGCCCCTTTAGCACCGGTTTGTAGCTAGAACCGGTGCTAAAGGGGGACCATATAATTTTCCCTTTTCCAGCCTTTATATTTATTTGTTTGTATACGTATTTTGTCAACGTATTTCGCCTACGTATTTGTTCTAATACGGATGTCATACTACACTGCACTAGTATTTGTATAAGGCTCGTATAAGCATAAAAAAGACATATATTACATATCTTAGTGCCAAAGGAGTTACATCATCTCATAGTGCTAAAAGAGTTAAGTTTTCTAACTTGGTATCCATAAATTACGATCCTGCACTTGGACGAGCTGATGATGAACTAGGACGAGCAGAGGATCTAGGACCAGCGATGGAGGAACGAAGACTTGAGGTGTCCGTATTGTCCCATGCATCGTCATAATGAAATTCTCTATTCACATTGATGATCTCGTTCCAAATAAATCCAACGAGTTGTTCTGCAACTGCGTCGATCTTATGCTGCTCTAGGCTTTTACTAGAGATGGAAATCATCTACGAATTGCAAACAATTAAAATTAAAGTATAATAATGGTGAAGTTGAATTAGAAACTTGTAAATAGATATTGCGTACCATAATATCATGGTTAGTATATATTTTTTTAATCCAGCTATGCATGTACTCGCAAACGTAGTATCCGCATAAATTATTGCCCGGCCCCTGTTGATGACACTGTTGGCAAAAACAAAGTTAAAGATAATTTTTTAAGTTGATTAGCAAGACGTATATGTACAAATTGCATGCGTACCGGGAATTCAGTATTCCATACGAGCTTTTCATATCCAATACCGGGGTGCTTTTCACGAATCTCGTTCCACACCCTACAATTACATAATCATGTTGTTAGTCTCAAATTTGAGTTCAAATAAAATAAGTTAATAATGTAAGTATATAGAAAAATTTGAATTGTTGAAATTTACTTATATATACGACCTTGTAAACATGTCAATGATTTCCTGATACTCTTCTTGTGGTTTCCTCAACGAATCGAAGACGTTCACCACACCTCTATCAGGATTCAGTACTATGAGCCCAAGTGATAACTACATACATATGCATAAGTGTTTTAGCATAATGAGATAATTTAAAGAAATTAAGAAAATAAAATGAGATAATATAAGTGTTAGCACTCACCCGTAGTGGTATGGCAATAGTATGGAGTCCATAAAATTTTGCTTATCCACATACTTGAATAAGTTCTGATATGTTGCCTCTGGATCTTTATAAATTATGTCTTGGTTTACCTTTGACGGGTCCATGAAACCAACGTCAAAAATACGCTCCCTCCGACATCTTTGAATCTGCATTCTATATAATGAGCAATAAAGTAGCGCCGTCATTCGTAGAGTTTTCTAAATGACAATAAAGAAATTGTTAGAAAAAATCACTTACAAAACCCAGGTTTGAATCAAAGACATGTCCAGGGCGTCTCGTTGGTAGATTTCATAGATATCTTTGAACTCCAACCAAATCGTTTCTTCTCCATTGAAAAAATCCTCATCCTTTACGCGACACCCGAACATGTCCTGTCCTTTCGACGCTTGAACCATGTACCATCCATGGAATAAATACATCTTTGTTTGTAGCTTTTTCACATCATCTGGCGGGACGAAAGACTTGCCAAGCTCAAAATGCCACTTAGTCACTTTAGCTTTGGGCGGGGATTCTTGGCCAGTGAGGACCGCTCTACTGAGACCTGTCTCTTCCATTTGACGTTGGAGCATCAGTTCGTGCGCATCTGGCAACTGAGTTAATCCTTGCTAAGGTTGTTCGCCGAGCTAGGGAGTAGTAGAACGTTTCGACTTATGCGTTACCGGCTTCACTTTAGAGATAGGCGATGCCGGCTTCACTTTTGACTTAGGCGATGCCGGCTTCACTTTAGACTTAGGCGATGCCGGCTTCACTTTAGACTTAGGCGATGCCAACCGTTCAGCCTGCTCAGCTCTCTTCCTTTTCTGAAAAGATTTTACTAACGAGCGGTCGTAGTCAGATATTTCGGCTTTTTTCTGTTCTGCCCTGGTCAAATTTTGTAAGAACCTCGCCGCCTTGACCGGGTCAACCACGAACTCTTTCTTAGGCTCTTTCTTCTTGTGAAAATGCTGAGGACCCGGTGTGTCCGAGGACCGGTGGATGGTCGCTTCCTGGTGTGATGAGTGATTGACAACGTGGTGTGGATTGACGTTTCCCTTGGCTCAAGTATTGCAGGTGTAGAATGCGGCTTGGTTGCATTGGTGCAGGTGAAGAACAGGCACGAAAGGTCTTAGCCATGGCGGCCTCCGAGGAGCGGAGAGACAAGTAGGCTTGGTTCGAGGGACCCGGTGGCCGGATGGATCAAGTGCGGTTCACATGCTGGCAAGAACGAGCAAGGGGACGTGGTTCCGGTGCGAGGTAGCGGCTAACAACCGAAGCTCGTATGCGGACGAGGAGCCGGCGCAAGGTAGCGGCTAACAACCGAAGTTTGCGCGCGGGGTTTGGTGATTTGGCCACAAAATCATCGGTGGACAGTTTCCCTTGGTTTGGGCCTCAAAACCAAGGCCGAGGACTCGACGAGGCGAGTTTTGGGCTGCTGGGCCAAGTGTGGCTGCCAGGGGCGGTTTAACCGCCCCCCAAGGGCGGTTTAACCGCCTCCCCCTGGGCCGGACCAAAATCGGCGTCGAGGAGCTTCGATCCGGAGGACACGCGGCGTGACTACAAGGCTTGCGTCGGAGGGAAGCTAGCTTGCAGTGGAAGGTGTCCCAGCCGGAAAAATCTTCGCAGAAAATGTCAAATTTGCCACTGAGGGGTATGTATCACTTAGGGGTAGTTTAGTCTTTAGAGCAGCACCACTTGCACTATATAATAGACCCCCTAGGGGTTGGTGGCTGTCATCTAGGTAGTCTAATTTTATTTCCCTTGCACTTGAACTATTTTCCTCTAGTTTTTCTTTCTAGTTTTCCATAGGCTAGCCAAGTGCTTCACCGGAGAAATCTTTGAGAGGGTTGGATGAAGGGAGGATAGCTAGCCTCTTTGTAAAGAAGTTGACCTCGTGATGTATGGAAGATTTGGCTTTCTTGTATCCCTCTTTGTGTGTTTTCGTTGTTCATCCCGTGGCTCTTTTTGGCCCCTTTGGGAGATTTTCGATTCCTTGTGTTTGAGGTTGTTTCCTTGCGTGTTTGTTTGGGGGATTCACACATGAGGTCGTGGACACTCTTTTCCTGGTGATTTGCCCCCTCAAAACGCAAAGAATCGCTTCGAATTTGGGGATTTTTGGATGAACTCGGGGTGGATGTGTTCTTCACGAGATCTGAGATTCCGGGAGTTCTAGTGTGTTTGAGGCCGAGATTTTTGGGGAATATACTCCACTGAAGGTGTACATCATCTCCCCAAAGTTTCGTCTCAAGAGCTCAAGCCGTTTGGGAGATCGACTCACGAGTTGACTTTTTCCCGAGAGCTCCCAGATTGACCGCCCCCAGGAGGTTTAACCGCCCCCCCTAGGCGATTAAACCGCCCCTAGGGAGGTTAAACCGCCCCTGGCTGGGTAGAGAAGGTTTTGCCTCGTTTTGGTTCGTTTTGTGTTCGTTTCGATCGATTTGAGTTCCGCTGCGTGTTTCTTGCTCCTAGGGTCAGTTGCTTGACAGTGGCTACGTGATCTTGGCAAGATCGCTTTCGGAGGCGTTGGAGTTGATTTGGGAGAATAGTCGGATTGGTTGGAAAGAATTTTTATCGGCTCCCATTCACTCCCTCCTCTCTGGTCGCCGATTCGGTCCTTCAATTGGTATCAGAGCCGGTTACGGGTCTTTGCGACTCTAACCAGTCTAAGATCCAAAGATGGCGTACCAAGATCCGGGTTTCGGGCCTCCGCACTTCGATGGGAAGAACTACCCAAACTGGGTTGCGCGTATGGGTGCTTTCTTGCGAGGCAAAGGAAAGTTGCTGTGGGATGTGACGAAAGATGAAAACTATGTCAATCCCACCAACTTAGATGCCCAGGATGCAAAGGATAGGTTTGAGGCGAATGCTAGAGCTGTTGACTACTTGTTCCGTGCTTTGTCCGCCGAGGAGTTTGAGCATGTTTTGGGCGAGGACCTAGCTAGCCAGATCTGGCAGAAGCTCAAGGTAGCCCACGGTGGTGATCGCCATGTCAAGGCTAGGCTTTTCTCGATGTACAGGAGAGAATATGAGAATTTCGCTCATTTGCCTGGAGAGTCGGTTGATGCTTTGTTTCAGCGTTTCACGTCTATTGTCAACAACATGAAAGCCAACATTACCGTGCTCCCATGCTCGGATCATGACCGAGCTATCAAGCTCCTGCAAGCACTTGATAGATCCTTGTGGGGTGCCAAGGTTGAGGCGATCATGGAGTCGGCAAACTATAAGACTTTGTCTGTTGATGAGCTTTCCTCGAAGTTGAAATCTTCTGAGGTTGACAGGCAGTTGCTTGCCAAGGCTAAGAGTCCGACTGATCCTCATAGTCTGGCTCTAGTCGGTGGCTCTGGATATGGACATGCTAACACTCCTAGACACTTTGCGTTGTCTTCTCTTGTGTCTCTTCCAGATGAAGAATATGAGGTGCTGAGCGAGGAGGATCTCGCGTTGCTCACGAGGAGGTTCGAGCGGATGTACCAGAACCGCAAGGGTTCGAGGCGTGCCGGGAGTACGTGCTACAGATGCGGGAAGATGGGCCACTTCATCGCCGAGTGTCCCGAGGAAATCAAGAAACACAAGCACCGCCCGCGAGATAAGGACAACCACCACTCCAAGCACAAGAACAAGGAGGAGAACACCGACACCTCGTCAAGCTCAAGCAGCGAGGAAGAAGACCGCGGCCACCGCAAGGAGAAGAAGCACAAGAACCGCAACTTCAACGGGCTTTCTAGGGTCGCTATGAACTTCTGCACCATGGCTCACGGCTCCAACAACAAGAACATCTCCGACTACGACTCCGACTCCGAGGATGAGGTATTGACTGATCCCACCTCTTTGCGTAAGGAGATTGCTAGATTAGAGCAGTTGGTCGATAATCGCGATGATGTGCTTAGGAAGACCAACAAGGAGAAGAGAGAGTTTAGGTCTTTGCTAGGAGAGTCCAAGGATAGAGTGGCTGAGCTTGAGACCTTGCTTTCTGAGACTGGAAAGAAGGCTATGGAGTTTGAGTCTTTGCTTTGCGAGTCTATGGAGAGAGCAGCTAAGCTTGAGTCTGAGATTGCTGTGTTGAAGGATGCTCCTCTTGTGTCTGATGAAGTTGAATGCTCGTTCTGTGATGTGCATATTGCTGATCTGGTTGTGCTTAAGGAGAAACACATGACTTGCTTAGATGAACTAGAGGGTGCTAGGGTTGAGCTTGCTGAGTTGAAGTCTAGATCATCTTTGCTAGGTGCTTGTACTTCTTGTCCTGCTTTGCATGCTCAGTTGCTTGAATCACGCACCATGATTAGTTCACTTGAAGCACAACTGAAATCTCCCATTGCAAATTCATGTTCTGCTTGTGATGTTGTTGCATTGAAGAATGTTGAGTTAGAGCAGTGTGTGAATCGCTTGCAAGATGAGAATGATGAGCTGAGACAGTGTTTGGGTTGGTTGTCGGGTCGCGACCCTCAGCTCAAGATGTTGATTGCTGGTTTTAAGAGAGCTGATGGTCGTGGTCTTGGTTCTGAGAAGGTTGGTGAGAGTAGTGGTGAGAGAGAGAGATCCTGAGAGCTCCACCGCAAACATTTCCACAAACCCACCAAAAACCATTCTCAAGAACACCTTCACACCCAAACCCAACCACCTGCTAAACAAGCTTGACACCACTCCAGATCCTCCCAAGTTTCCACCGAAGGCAGATAACTTTCAGAGGAGAGTGACCTTTGTGAGGAGTGGGGTTTACCAGCCGAGAGAGAGGGCACAGCCGAGAGAAACCCCAAAGCCAAAGCCAGTCCGCTTCCATTGTGAGCATTGTGGAAGGGATGGACACCTTGAGGAGTTCTGATGGAGGAAGAAGAGGGAGGTGAGAAGTGAGAAGGAGGTGGGGAACAGGGACAGGTACTACTCTTCTCGTAGTGTACCTGTGTCTCGTTCACCCTGGCCGAGAGGCGACGCCTTTGTGCGCACAGTTCCTGTGGTTGCCAGTCGTGGTGTTTCAGCTAGTCGTGAGTTTGCTAGGCGGCCTCCGTTTCGTGGTCAGTTCGGTTCAGGGAGGTTCGACCGTAGCTTTGAGGCTAGGAGAGAGTCTAGGCCACGTTTTCCCCCGCGTGGTGCTAGAGGTCCGATGGTGAGTGTGGGGGATATAGTACCTGGGTGCCTCACGAGTAAGCTTGGCAGCCCACCAAAAGGGGGCGGCCCACCTCATCGTTCTGGACCTGGAGACGTGCGGGACAAGTCGGCGCACGGAGGAAGGATCTAGAAGGAGAAGTCCTAGTTGGAATAGGAATTATTGTAAAGAAGGAAAGGATTCTTAGAGATAGGATCAGATACAAACCGACTTGTAACCCTGCCCCCCGATATATAAGGCGGGTAGGGACCCCCTCCAAAAGAACTAGACAGCAAGCAACCACAACTCGAGACATCAGACAACAGCTCAACACGCAATACAACACCCCAAAACAGGACGTAGGGTATTACGTCGAGTCGACGGCCCGAACCTGTATAAACCCTTGCGTCTGTCCATCCTAACCATCCTGCTTCCGATCTTTGCGATCTTCCCTGCATTACAAATCACTTCCGTGGGCTACCCCGTGGAAGACTGCCGGAGATAATATCACCGACAGTGGCGCGCCAGGTAGGGGATATCGCCGAGATCAATCTGGTAAGCTCGATGGATCGCGTCAAGATCTTGGATAGCTGCAACCTCCCGGACGTCGACGAAGTCGAGATCCAGTTCGGGGACGTCATCACCACCACCGCCTTGGATACCCAGGCGGCAGGAGCTACGGTCGCCACGGAGGTCTCCTCTCTGGCGCCGACTTCGGCCATCACGGCCCAATCCGGTCCGATCGCCTCTGATCGTACCAGATCTACCCCGCTGAGTCCTTCGCAGAACGCGAGGCCAGACCAGTCGGGAACAGATCTACAATCACTCGGTTCCGATCCGACTCCTGAGAGTCGCGTCGCCGAATCATCGCAGAGCGTAAACGCTCAACCCACACGCGTCCAGAGCCCTGAGGTCATTGCTGTTCAGACCCCTGGCTTTTGCGCGCTTGCTCGGAAGCAAAAGATGAAGGACATCACCCAGTCGGATGATTACCTCTCCGGGAGCGACTCCTACGGGTTAGATTTACTGGGACCCTCAATCCTGGACGATCTGCCGGAAGGATACACGGTGTCCGATGCCTCTACAGAGCCGGAACTACTAGGATCACTTGGAGAATTGACTCCGAGTAGTTTGGAGTGTTACACGCCCACATCCGACTTCTCCGAGTCCGAGGAAGACTACCTCGCGCAAGAGGGAATCGGATCATATTGCTACATGGTGGCGCCAGCAACGCCAACCAATCCTGTCTCAGAAGATGAGGTCACTCCTGCTGAGGAGACGACCGAAGCCAGGAACCAGCGTCGAGGATGCAACGCCAGTCGGGCGACTCGCAGAGCCGCACGACCGCACGGAGCCGCCGCGTCAGGATCTGGCACTGCTCGACTCCAGGAGCCTCGCTCTGAAGATCATCATCGCCAACGGGATCAACGCGAGCGGAGGAGCGCCCGAAACTTGATGCGCGACGGCACGTTCGAGTTCAACGGACACGAGGTCTACGAGACACCGGTCCAGAACCTCGTTACTATCAACGAGGAAATCAATCGGCTGCCGCCTAACACTCCGGGCCTGGAAAAGGTAAGAGCTCTCGTGCAGGCCGCCTCCGTCCAGGTTCACCAGATGCAAGGCAGAACGATCACCGACGCTCCTGAACCCGGTTCATCTCGACACCGGGCCGGCGGCGGATCGGGTCGTGATGAAGACCTCCGCACCACGATCAACAGAGATCGAGATGCGAGGGACATCATCACCAACAGCACTGAAGAGCGCCATCGCGAGGAAATCCGACGGCGCCAAGAGTACGATCGGGATCATGGAAATCCCCGTCGTGACCCCAACAGGAGCGGCTACTCGACAGAGTCAGACTACTCTGACCTCTCCGGTAGCCCGAGGCGCAGCAACAATGGCGGTCGACGACGAGTGCTTCCACCACCCAGGCGACCGACTCCACCAAGAGATCGAACTCCACCGCGCAGCAGAACCTACCGGCAGGACCGAACTCCACCCAGGACTCAGAACTATCGGAGGACCCGTTCCCCGCCCAGGGACCGGGATCGCAGGAGGGACAGCACACCCCCAAGAGCAACTGACGGATCGGGTCCGAGCGATTCCCGCCCTAGAGGTCGGATCGGCGGATTCCAGTCGTTCACCGAGCGCTTGAGAAGCGTGACGTGGCCCAGAGGCTTCAAGCTGTCGGATATCGACAAGTACGACGGGAAATCTGACCCATCTCAATGGCTTCAGATCTACTACACCGCCGCACAAGCGGCCGGCGGCGACGAGGACGTGATGGCAAACTATCTTCCCATCATGCTCACCAAAGACTGCCGCAACTGGCTGGCAGGACTCCCGCAGGACGCCATCGACAACTGGGAACAGCTTACCGAACTCTTCATCGGTAATTATCTCGGTACCTGGGAAAGGCCCGGGAGCAAGCGGCTCCTCGGTCAGATCAGGCAGCGCAAGAATGAGACCCTGCACGACTTCGTGCGAAGGTTCTCAGAAAAGCGCAACTCCATCACGGACGTCACTGATCAGGAGGTGATGTCAGCTTTCCAGCGCGGCATCTCCGACGGGAGACTGATCCATAAGTGGACTCGGAAGCCACCCGCGACTGTCAATGACATGTTCCGGGTCGCTAGCACATGGGCGGACGCCGAGATCGCGGAAAGAGAACAGCTCAGCGAGATCAGAAGTCGCTGGGAAGAAGAGAACAAGACGACTCGCAAACGCGACCGCCGCGACGACGAAGACCGACACGACGACCATCGACGCAATGACAGCCAACCTCGCAAGAAGAAGAGCGAAGGAGACATGGTCGCCGCCCTGGACCGGTCCAGAGGCCGGGTAACTCCAGAGGACTTCCAGCGCATGCTCGATGAGCAATGCCCATACCACAAACACAAGCACTCGGCGCGAGAGTGCTACGGGCTCAAGCGAGCCTTCACCGGGGGCAACAGAGGCCCCCCATACAGAAAGAGGAACGATGGTTATCTGTTCTGAGAGAGATGGGATTAGGGAGGGGTGTGTGCTTATCACTATTGATAGGAATGGGATGCAGTAAGATTGACACGGTTATTATTCTTGCTTTCGGAAAGAGCAAAAAGAACAGCCGCATATGCGTTGGGTGAGTTGAACGGGCACACAAACACATTGTTATTAATAGGGGGGTTATTCATCATGATGAACATGTGAAACATCAAATTTAAGGAACTTATGCTCGGACACAACAGCATATGTTTTACTGATATACTTCATTCTCTTTTGAAGGGTCTATTTTTTAGATTTAGTTTTGCTCTTTTGATAGTCCTATTTGAGTTGTCGTCTCGGGTCCACATCTTCCCCTCCCCCATCATCGATTTAATCTTAGCCGTTGATTATCTGAAAGGCAGACATTAATTATAAGATCTATGTAATCTTGAAAGGCACCACAATCATTTTCCTTTCTCCTTGATTTTTTCTAAAAGTTCTAGAAATAGTTACACTTAAACGGATGAACTATAGATATAAAAATACCAACAACACATTGTATAATTAGCGTCCACAAAAATTAGGTTTGTGCAACAATTGGTCGTTAAGTGCACAACTCCCATATAGATGGTAGAATAAAATTTCCGTGGTCACAAAGAAAATATTGCGAGTTGTTTGATTGTATTTAAGTCTTACAAGGTCGTTGGTGTCATAAGGGCAGTCCCAACTTCCAACCCACATATCATGTTTCTATAGCATTAAACAAGCTTTGGCATAATAGTCGTCTCATCCTCGAACTATCACCTGAGATTAAACTCATTCCTGAAATACTAAAATGGTAGTTCTAGTCCTCAAACTTTCTCACATGTTTTAGTTTCACCCCTTTGTCCTAGATTTCGCTTCACGTTGGCACGCTTTGTAAGCATCACTAGGGTTGTAAATACCCTTTTCTAACATCACATGACACATGTATTGTGCACGTCGTGCCATCTGCTCGACGTTCATGAGACACCATTCTTCTCTTATTGCCACATGAAAAAACAGTTTTAATTTTTTTCTTTATAATTTAACTGTCTTATTTATGGCATGCAAAAAGGCAGTTGAATTGTGACATATAGTTTAAGAATATAAATATAAGATGAAACAGTCCTCACTATAGTACAGTAAGTAACCCTTATGTATCTTGCTCCAACTTGAAGAAGGTGGAGCTGGAGGCTTTCCTCGTATACAACACTCTATGGATGCGGTGCTCGACGATATATACCGCAGCTACCAGCCGGAAAAGCGCTTAGCCATATGTCACTGTCATCCGTATAAAATTAATTTTTTCAATTCTAACCGAGGCAAATTAAATACGATGTGGGTTAGCCATAATTATTATTCAAACAGCTCAAAAGCCTTGTAGCTAATCGAACCTAATGTGAACCAACCCACTACAGTAACCGTACTAATTTTTTCCCTACTATGTACCATGTGGAACAAAAATTTTCGCTTTATGCTTGTAAGTAATTAAGAGGCGATTAAAGGCAATGATAAGCAAAAAAAAAACGAACTAAAACTATGGATTAAAATTACATAGTGTGTCACTGTCTGTTACCGACATACTTAGCATAAAAAAATGTTGCTACGTCACTAGCTTGGTCGGAGGCAAAAGTGACGCCACTCGGGCATAGCTCGAGACGTCACCATCGGCCTCGAGTGCGGTACGGTCAAAAGTAATATTTTGCCTGAAAAATGTGGTCCAGGCGATTTTAGGGGACCTCCCATGTTAGTACACACTTTCGTGTTGACTTGCAAGCTCAATGAATAATTTAATTTAATTGGATTTGATTGATGAGAGCCGCAACTCCGGCCGAATTAATCAATCAATTTTTGGGTTTCTTCCTCTGTTGGGGGCACAGCTGTGAAATTCAACGCGGGGCCGAAGAAGAAAAGCAACTCGGTATGCGGCTGCAGCTGAGCCACGAGGCGCGTGCGTACATGTGTACTGATGTGAGATGCCCTGCTGTTGTGTTGTGTACAATGGTTGACTACTGGAACACTGCCAAGATGCGTACTGTTGATAGATTGTTGTTTGTGCTACATGCCCCAAAAAAATGGGAGCTTACCGCCTGAATATGTTCCAGTGTTTGTGTTCAGGAAATATATCAAGTTGTAATATCCAAACCGTAATCCTTACTCAAGGGACGTATTAAAAGAAATAACTTCATGATGTCGCAGTATCTATGAATAATGTAATGATATTTGCAGGGGCAAAGAGTAGAATATAACTAACGAGATTTTTATAATAATTGGGGAAAAATTGGATGGCTCACGTCGACCGAGAGCGGCCGATCCGAGGGCCACAAAGGTAGAAGGAAAGTAGAGAAAAATTTCCTCCATGTATCTCTTTGACGAGTGGGCCTTGGAGGAAAAAATTTCCTCTAGTTTCCTCCACAAATGTGGGATTAGGGCATGACAATAATTGCATTTTAGTAGTTCTTAATTTTTAACAAGGGTAGAACGGTAAATGTGAAAATAATGTTTGATGTATTTATCCAAATATATTAGAAATTGTTAGCCACTTGTACGGGCCGACCTGGCCCTCTCCTCAGATCCCTCAGATTCCACCCGCCGCTTCCCAGTCCCCTCCCGCACGCTCCTCGGACCCACAGATGTGTGGCGTGCCGGCGGTGGAGCTCGAGCCAGGGCAGGTCGGCGACGAGCGGTGGTGAGCCGTGGGCGGCATGCGGAGCTCCGGTCGCCTCCACCTCCCCTCCGCTCTCGCGTCCTCGTCGGCCACGGTGCTGGGGTCGGGGGGGGGGGGGGGGGGGGGGGGGGGGGGGAGGGGAGGGGGGGGGAGGGGGGGGTAAGCTCAGTTGAATGATCAACATACCATTTCTTAAAAAAATAAAATTTAATGGAGGAAATGGGAGGAAAATCCAAGTACCATAAAAAGGCTAACTAATTACAGGATTAAATTATTTTTGGTAGATTTACATGGCGAAAAAGAAGTGTATGTGCATGTAGCATTGGCGGAGCTGGAAGGCGTGGAATAGTACTGGTCAAAATACATAAACATTATTGTTATTTTTAAAATATGAACTCCATATAAATTTGACAAATTATACTATTTTGCTATTCCCCTCAGACTTTCGGCTGTGCTAACATATATTGTGAAACTAGAATACAAGGGAAAAAAAACTAATGTCTGAACATGTCCATATTATCTTTTTGAACGTACAATTTATTCACAGAAAATGGTTTATGTGTGTTTCTCTTATCAGGATTAGATAAGACAAGATGTCCCCATACAAAGAACAAGTAGGTTCAGTGGAGAACTAAAATTTACCATGTACGAGAAAAGAATAATTTCTAGTGGTGGCTTTCTCCTTTTTGACTGACGAGGACATTCAAAAAGGTTAAAAGTTCACATATAAAGGATCGATTACAACATGTAATGGAGCCAATCAATTTGCAAGGTCATACATATACATCTGCACCATGATCTTTCCGTTCCTTTCTATTTAATGCTTTAGTAGTGAAAACAATGTTTAATGTTGTATAGGTTAGTAGTTTCCTAAAATTATCAAGCCTTCAGAAAATGTAACATTCAGAGTTGTAAAAAGATATCTTTGTTGATTATTAGAATCCTAATGGTCCATGCATTACCAGCGTTCGATCCATAGGCTGACGGCCCTCTCTTCATCCTGTGTGTCGACTGTCTACCCACTATCGCCGCACAAACCCCTTCACTATCGTGGCCTCCTCCAACACTAGTTGTGATTACTTTTCCACCGCAGGCTTAGGCCAATCTCCATGGAGTTTCATAAACATTGATAAATTCTATGGCAATCAACAATTTTGCTGATTTGGCAAACTCATTATGAGGAGACACAAGGGGAGAGTTTTATCTCCAAGATACATTTTTCATAACAACATGCACGAATTAAATGCTACATCTTATTTATGACAGTACAATAAGATTGTGTAATGAGAGAGACGGTTTCATTTATTAATTAGAAAACTGGCATGACAGTCTTGATAATATATAGCATTGAGACCGGCCCTATACACATTGTGGGTTAGGACCCAAGATTAGTTAGGAAGATTAGGTAGAGGTTCAGTTATGAAAACTTAGCAGTTTAGTTATTTGAAATTAGTTTTGATTTGGCTGCATGTTTTCTGGAAAGATTGGTCGATAATGTAGAGAATCCTGTAGAATGAGAGGATACGAGGGAGAAAGAGTTTGATCCAACCACACTTCCATTCATCAACACAGGTTTACATATATACTCTGCTCTCTAACGGACTACTACTCCCTCCGTCCTGAAATACAAGACATCATAAGATTTTAAGGGCAGATTAAGAAGGTGAGCAAATGTCGCATATACCCTTACCTAATGGTAATACAAGGCATGTTTTTTCAGTTAACAAGTGAAATATTTGAAAAGTTTTTAATTGCCTTGATTGAGTACTTACCAAAAACTCCTAAAACGTCTTATATTTAGGGACAAATTTTGAACCCCAGGATGCCTGTATTTCAGGACGGAAGGAGTAGCGAGCAAGCAGCGGAGCGGAGCGTGCGCGCAGCGCGGAACGAGGGCGGCGTGGCGAGCGAGTCCAGCGCGTACGCGTCGCGTGCGTGGGCGTTGGCGAGCGAGTCCGCCGCGTCGTGCCATTGCCCAGCTGAGCGGATAACCGCGCGGCGGTTGCACGTCCGCTTAACAAATCCCAATTCATGGATGCATTTTGGCATTTTGGACTTGTGGGAAAAGAATCAGATAATGGACCAATACATCTAAATTCTAATATACCATAATCTGTTCTTTTAAACAAAAATCGCACGCAAGTCCAACACGTCGATCAAGAAATAGACAGAGTACCTCAAGGACAAGAGGCGTTGTTTCTTTTATTATTGAAATGCTTTGCTAGTCCTAAGAAAATTTGAACTCGTGGCAGATAAGATTATGCATGCTGGGGATCAAGGAGAGGACATAATTAAAGGACAAGAAAATATAATAATTCTCAGGCAACAGCAATAATGGCGAGAAATTCTGTACTAGTTGAATAAACGTATCTCCCGTCTGAATGAACGTAACAACTAATACGCTCATACCAGTATTGTCACTTTGTCAGCTGCTCGTTGGTACTCGTCAGAAGTCGCCGTGGTCACCAAAGACAACTTTGCTTCATTCCGAAAAGACTCGGCGTCGTACGGTTCAGTTGCATCAAATTTTTCCATGAACGAATCATTTTTCTTTAATTTTTTGCTTGGAAGAATCATTAGTTTTACATGCGAGTAAAAGTAAAGTGGATCCTGTTCACACGCAAGGACAGCAACGAGACGCACGTACACAATGTAGTTTCAGTCTGCACGTTGTTATAAGGTGCATGCAGTCGATCGTGATCGTAAGTCGTAACAACAATGGGTGGCATGGTAAATGTGGGGGCTCCTAGTTAAGATTTTAATCAACTCATCTATAAAGCCGATTTTAATCAACTCATCTATAAAGCCCATCAAGGCTTAGTTGGTAGTAGGTCATTCAGCATTTCACTAGAAAAATGTGAAGTACAAAAATGTTGTTCAATATTTTATCTTTTCGAAAATGTTGAGCCCCAACATTTTTTAGAAATGTTGACCAACATTTTCGAGAAATGTTGGACCTCAACTTTTTTCGTCGACATTTCTCAAAAAAAATATTGACTAACATTTTTCACAAATGTTGAACCACAACAATTCTCAAAGAAAATGTTGACCAACTTTTTTTGATAAATGTTAAATGTCGAACTTCAACATTTCTCAACTTTTCGTACAATCTCAACCTTTCCAAAAAAAAAACAGTTCAACATTTTTTTAAAAAAAATTGACCGCTGTCGGGCCTTCTTCTCCGGCGTCGGCGATGCAGTGGGCGAGCGGCGGCAGCCAGGGGCGCACGGGCTCGGAGGGGGCACCCGGCGCCGCAGCGGCCCGCACGGCCGGCGGCAGCCATGGCGTGCAGAGGAGGGTGGAGGAGGCGCACAGTGGCGTAGCGGCATTCCTCGAGGGCCAGCAACACATGATTGAGGTGAGTGGAGGTTAGGGTTTTGCAGGAAAATCTAATGGCTAAGAACGCACACACGAATCTCAACACTGGAAGATGGAGAAGGAAAAATCTTTCAGAAACTGTATAGGATTTCATGGTAAATACGGACATCATTACGGGCCGGACTAAACTTAGTTTAGGCCCAACTCCTTAATGCTTTGGTTTGAACGTCCATCAAGGTGCATGGGCCGATAATTTGAAGAGGAACTGCCCGAAGTCCGTTGAACATATTAGGGGGGCCCAGCTAATCAGAAATGTTTATCTTTACCAACCCTCGATAATTATTATTCTATTCTATTCTAGCATAATACCCGTACGTAATCTTTGTCCAGTTTTTTACGCATTTTAGGTACCAATTGCTCCACATGTATTCAATCCCAATTCTTAGTTTCCCGCTTTGGGTAGAACCTCCATGTGTCTTTGGCATGTGCTTAGATATATGTTTGGCATTGGAAACAACAAGATCATATCACTTTGTGCGTACATATATACGTGATTACATGGTCCGTATGGTAACACACACACAATAGTTATGTACGTATACCTGATTTTTATGAGAATTTGCAAGATTTATCTAATTTTTCAGTGCGTCTTCAAAGGGAGTCGATTAATTATTTAACTTCAGTTGAAAAGCAGTGACATAGAAGAAGTGGGGAGAAGGTCCCTTTAAAGTCTTGTTTCTTACAAAGGCAATCTATTTGGATGTGTCAAAGATTACCTGTAATTTATCCATTTTCCAAAGAAGATATTAGTGTGAAAATGTACTTTCGTGATTTGCTGAATTCAGGGAATCAATTAGCAAACAACTTAATTGATGTCTTAATTAGTGACACATCTCATCATGCTTTCAGGTTGCTATATATGTTTTGTATGTTCTTTCATGTTACAATTGTTAGAGAATGAGGCTTCCGCGGACCACATAAACAGGGGTCATTTTTGGACCCAGTGCTAATGGAGTATTAGCACCGGGTCCAACGGCTAGCAGCCGCGCGCGGCGCGTGTCGGTGGGGGGAGGGGCTTTAGCACCGGTTGCATCCAGCAACCGGTGCTAAATCCACCCCTTTAGCACCGGTTGCTGCCTGCAGCCGATGCTAATTTCGGAGCAACATTTAGCACCGGTTCTAGCTAGGAACCGGTGCTAAATCCCCGATGTTAGCACCGGTTGCAGCCAGCAACCGGTGCTAATTATCTACCTATATATTCCCTCCTTCCTCCCCACGCCCGAGCCAGCACGAATACTCCGAGCTGTGTTCATGGTGTGCTCGGGTTGAGGGGAGATTTTGCCAATTTTTTTCAAAAATTATGAAGCTTTCCTTCTTTTGAAGCATTCTACGAGGCACACAATTTCATCCTCTCATGTTCTTGATTAGTTTCTATTGTTATTATACTTTATAAATATGAAATTTGTGAAGAAAAAAAGAGAAGAGAGAGAAAGGGGTATAATATATATTAATATATGTGTGTTTGTAGTGGTTTAAATTTAATGTTAGGTATGTATATATGAGAAATGTTTGTTAGAAATGTTTTTTCAGTATGTTTTTATTATTTATTTATAAATGGAATAGAATGATTTTTAAAAATGTGTTATGTAATTTTTTTATATCAATTGGAGATATGTGAAATTGGTTAGTTTATTGTGACAGAAGTTTGTATGTTGTAATGAGTATTTTTTCAATAACATTTATTGTTTTTTGAGAAATAAAAGCCTTGTGGATATATCGATATGGCTACTGCTGGAGGGAGTGGGACCGGTGATAGTGATCGTGGTTCGTCTCGCGGGAAGGGCAAAACTACAGTACCACCTCATGATAAGTCGAAAAAACTAGGACCTTGGGTGAAAGCACAACTTAATTTTTTGATTAAAACACATGAAGAATGTGTTGCAAGGGGTGAGGAACCTGGTTTTGATCTTGAAGATCTGTTGCGGCGCTACGCTCCATCACCATCAAACCCAGCTCCACCATCTTCTGCACTAGGAAAAAATATATCAGAGAATCCTACTTTCCCACCCAAGGATGGTTGAATATCTAGGTCATGTTGCATGTTGGATGTGAAAAAATTTATGTTGCTTTCAATAATTTTATGGTCCTTTCAATAAATTATGTTGGATGTGGAGAAATTTATGTTACTTTCAATAAATTCATGTTGCACCGGATATTATTTTGTATGGCAGTTTGAGAAACACATGTTTATTTTGTCAATTTTGTAAATGTAGATGAATAGTGTCGGTGCCGGAACCCAGCGGGGGTCCAAACACCTGCAGAAAGTGCGCTGTGTCCCGTCTCTCGATGGTCGATGCAAGGGCAACACAATGACACGAGATTTATCCTGGTTCCGATCTTTCGATCGTACGTCCAGCAGGGTGTGCTTGCGCACTATATTGCCTTGCACCGGGGGTGCTCGTAGTAGGGGGGCTACAAGCTTGGCGGGAGAGGAGGATGAGCCCCCAAGTCCCTTAGAGCGAGTGGGAGGTTGAGCGTAGCGTTCTTGGCGAACTTAGCGGTGAATGAGTGAGCGTGCGTGTTGTGTGCCTTGTGTCCTCCGTTTCTAGGGGGCTGCCTCCTCCTTTATAGTCCAAAGAGGGGCAGTTACAAACAGTGAAAGTACAGAGCTTGGCACAGTGACAGCGTATGACGGGGTATGGTCGCAGGCGTGGCTCCTGTCCTGGCTCGCGTTGTCGGATTATACGACTTCCTGGCGTATGGGGCTCTGGCGCATGACGTAGCGTTCCGTGTTCATGACGCGTGCTCCCTGTGCTCCTGGTTTTGAGGGCTTGCGTCGTGCGACATCATCAAGTGCAGCAGGCCGTGCACCCATTCGAGGATCCCCCATACCCGTTCGAGAGGTTCCCGTACCGGAGTTGGTGGAACAGGGGAGCGTGACAGCACAGGCCTGTCATACTGCACGGGTCTGTACGCAGCGTCGAGGATGACCGCACGGTGTCAGGAGTTGGTGGAGATGACCGGGGATGGGTGAAGGATACGTCGCTTGACTTCCGCAGTCCAAGGCCGTACAGAGCCATTAAATGCTTTTGTCCATGGGGCAGGTGAACCGTTAGCGGGCCCCACGAGCGAGGGAGACCTCGAGCGAGGCGGAGATGGGTTTCGAGGGCGGCCTCTGGGCCTCGAGCGAGGCGGAGTTCCGATTCGCTCGAGGGGTGCTGGGCACCCTCGAGCCTGACGGAGGTTTTGACGCTGCCTCGCTTAACTCTCGCTGAGTTTATTACTTCCTGTGGTTTAGTTGGTAATTATCGGCGTCTTAGGGCCCCCCTTAGGATTGGCACCGACAGTAGCCCCCGAGGCCATGCAGTGATGGGTGTCAGACCTGCATGGGCTAGTCGTCCTTTATGGAGATATAGTACTTCAAAACCCACTCGTAAGATGAGAGCATCCTTCCGCGGGGGCGCGCTAGCGCACCCACGGGTGTAGCCCCCGAGGCCTTGGAGGAGTGAATTGCATCGTCCAAGGTCTTGTTTGAGTGTGTCTTCATTCGTAAAATGGGCGAGAGTAGCTTGCTGACCCGATCATCTGCTTCGACCGGCTTCAGCCTTGTTCCCGCCGGTACCGGTGAACTTCGAGGGTTCTCGCGGTCGGATCTTGCCTCAGTCATGCCCTTGAGCTCCCGGCTGTCTCGTTTGGTATCGGTGTAGGTCGTCCTCCGTGGACTGAGTCCCGACATGGTCGATTTCGAGAGGCCTTTGACTATGCGTTTCGACCCTCGTCGCCCCATCACGGGAGGAGGGGGGACACAGTTCCATGCTACCCATGAGCGGGCCGCGAGTCATGGTCGTGTCGGTGAGCTGGTAGCGGGTAGTTCAAGTGGACGTCCGTGCCCCGTTCGTTTAGGGTCGGCTTGTGGTCCGGAGACACGTCTCATACAAGCTTACACAAAGGTACGCCAGGCAAGGCTCGATCCCATCCGCTGGGATCGAGGGCTCGATGCACTCCCTCGTTGGGATCCTTCTAACTGGCCCCCTTTGTCTAGCCTTGAACGCGGATCGGGGCACCCTCGAAGCCTTTGTTCGAGGTTGAGCGTGTTCGTGCGTGCCCCGTTCGCCCCTGACTCTGTTAATCTGGAGAGCCTGTCGAAACTCTCGACTAGAGCCAGGCTTCGACCCCCTGATTAGTAGGGCTCGAGCAGTATATGCCTTACCTGTGGAGGCGCCACGTAAGGGAATATTCCGTTGGCAGTTTGACGGGGCGGGAATCGGGGCGCTCAGTCACGCAGTCGTGGCCAACGTGGCGTGGCCAGGGCGTAGTGGCGCGCCTTTTCAGGCGAGCGCGGCGCTGGCGGGGCAGTTGGACTAGACGTGCTACAAGACTTCACGACGCCTCGGGCGGCCACAGTCATAACTGCACTTTTACGCCGGTCCCCCCACGCTTGCGGGGTCCACTTGTCGGTGACGGGATCGTGCGCGTAATTAACACGTGCCTGCAGCCGCGCTTACCCACGGCCGGGTAAAATTTATCGATAAATACGGGGAGAGGGAGGGACGCTTTCCCTTACCTTAGCCAAGTTTCATTCTCTCTGCCTCTTCGTCTTTGCCAACCCTCGAGAGCTTAGATCCAATCCGTCCTTGCCTCTCACCTTCCGCCATGGTGACGTTGAGAGAAGCTGCCCCATGGAGCCCGTCCACCGCCGACACGCACTACCTGGAGTCGCTTGTTGCGAAGGGCTTGCTCCCCAAGATCTCCACCGTCGACCAGCCGGAGTGGATCGCGCCGCCGTCTTCGCACAGGGCGCCGGCCCCACCCCCGGGCTATATCGTGAGTTTGGCTCGCCTGCACGAGCGCGGGTTTGGATCTCCTCCCGGGAGATTCATCCGCGCCTTGTGCGAGTACTACGGGGTGGAGCTCCATAACTTCGCCCCCAACGCCATCTCTCAAGCGGCGGTATTCGTCAGTGTGTGCGAGGGATTCCTAGGAATCCTGGTGCACTGGGACCTGTGGATCCATCTCTTCCGCGCCGAGCTCCACACCGCCGCCGCCGAGTCAAAGGGAGTACGGAGACTCGTCCGCGCCGGCAGCGTGATGTTCCAGCTGCGGGAGGGGAGGAAAGACCTCTACATCCCCACCACCATGACGTCCAACAACGCGGACCGGGACAAGGGGTGGTTCTACATGCGGAACGACGGCAACCTCCTCCCCGCCTACACCGACAAGGTCGTGGGGGAGAAGCCGCAATCATGGAACTAGGGGGGGGGTATCTCCCCAGGCTCGCCAGGATAACCTCAGGGTCTTCACCGCGGCGCTCCAATCCCTGGCGAGGAGAGGGCTAACGCCGCCGCCGTCATCGCCAACTTCCACCAGCAGCGGGTGGTTCCTCTCATGGAGAGGAAGCTGCACATCTTCGAGCTGACGACACAGGCTTCCTTCGAGGGCTCGAGGATGATGCAAGAGCTACTTCCCCCGGAGCAGGCGGCCCAGCGGGCGCGACGCGCGGTGGACAACACCAAGATGGAGGTCCATGACGACGTCCTTTGGGCCATCAAGATGCGCCCCGACGAGGGCTACCTAACCTTCGTGAGTGCCTTTCTTCTTCCTTTTTTCGATCCGTCCTCTGCTTGCATTGAGTTTCTAAACGCGTCGCGCCATGTCTTCAGGGGCTATCCCGCAAAGGGTACCGGTCGCCTCCCCCCTCTCCGAGACCCGCACGGCTAACCGCCTGAACGCCGAGCGGCAGAAAGCGCGCAAGGACGCTGAGAAAGAGACGCGGCTTCGGAAGCAAAGGCGGAGGGACGCACACCAAAAGGAGAACCGAAGGCGGGAGAGGGAGGGCCTCTCCCCGCCGCCGACCCCCGAGAGTACACCCGAGCGGGAGGACGACGACTCGTCCGACGATGAGGCCCCTGGCGAGCCGGCCACGGTGATGCGCACCGCCGACGTGCCCCCGCTCGTGGCCGTGGCGCCACAGGATGACATAGGCACACTGGACGTTCTTGTCCCAGCACCTGATGAGCTCGTTCAGGCGCCGCCCGCGCCTGCCCTGCCGACGAGCGTGGGGGTTGCCGGCGAGCGGGCCCCTACGTCAGGCGCACTGCCACCCCCGCGCCGCTCCCAGAAGCGGAAGCTTAAGGGGGTTAACTGGTAAGGATCGTCTCGCTCTTTGAGGGTTTGGTTAGTCGGTGTTCACGCAGGTGCACTGACGTTCTTTGTTTGTCGCTCAGCGGGACGGCTTCTCCCGCCGCCCCCACCCTCGCTCCCGTCAAAGCTCTCAAGACGAGGGCGCACTCGACGCCCCGCCTCGAGGCCGCACTCCCGCGTACGACGCCTGAGACGGAGACCTCGATCGTGGCCAGCTACGAGGAGGCCATAGCTAGAGGGGTCGAGCAAGCGCGGTGAGAGCTTGGCCTTGAGGAGGCCGCTGGGTGGCGAGAGTCGAGCCCCATTGGAGTAGCCGGGCAATCCCCCCTGGGAGGGCCCACAAGCCCGAGCGCGGAGGTGGAGGGGGAGCGAGCCAGGGCCAAGGTGATCTACGTCCTCGCTGATGAGGAAGAGGCGGCGCCTGGGTTCGAGCCCCCGTCAGATGTGCAGGCACCCTGTCCCGCTGACGCGGCGCCCTTGCTCGAGGGCGGGGGTGCCGCCGCGGAAGGGATCCCTGCACCGGCGGAGGCCACCGCAACGGCTGTCACTGGCGTGGCCACGGGCTCGACTGTGCCTTCTGGTCTAGAGGTGGTCGAGGGTCGGAGCGTCCCTGCCAACGCTGGTGCCAGCTCAAGCAGAGGTGTTCGGAGCACCCTTGGGCTGGATCGCCCCGGGGTTCCGGCGGAGTTCGTCACCATCGCGGAGGACGAGAACCAGCTGTGGCTGGAGCATCACCAGCTCGGCACCAGCATCCAGAACGCCCTCTCCGCCGCGCTCGAGCTTCACCGAAACAGGGGACACCAGCTCCACGAGGTAAGTCTGCGTCCTTTTTGCTTGGCACTTTGGTTCTTTGCTTCGCGCCTCAGTTCGTGTCGTCCCCCTTTGCCAGCGACTGCGAGACCTGGCGGGGTCCAAGATCTCCTATATCACCGGCCAGCACGCCTACATCCACGAGCTGGAGCAAAGGAATGCTGAGCTGAGCATTGATGTGGAACAGGCCCGCGCCATGATTCACGACATGGGGGTCGACGCCCGCACGTGTGGTGACTCCCTGGGCCACGCAGAGAGGGAACGCGACGCGCTGCGGTCGACGGCCGCAGAGAGGGCCCTCGAGGTGGAGCGCCTGAGCGCTCTCCTTCGGGAGAGAGACGCCTCCCTTGCCGCGGCGCAGGCTCGCCTTCTGCAGGAGCAGCAGGCGCATGGCTGCACACGTGCCTTGCTGCGTGAGCAACACGAGGTGGCTGCTGCGACTGAGGCCCAACTCCTCGAGTGCAGCGTCGCCCTCGAAGCGCTGCAGTCCACGGCCCAAGAGCAAGGGGCTTCGTTGGCCGTCCTGCAGGAGGAATCGGGCGCAGTCCGCGTGCTGTGGTCCGCCGAGAAGGAGCGAGCGGAGGGTAAGCTTCGAGCCTCCGCGTACCCTTCCCGTTCTTTCGCAACTCACGCCGGTACTGTTATTGAAGATCTTTCTCCCCTTTGATTTATCCTAGGCTTGCAAGCGACCGTGTCGGACTCGCAGGCCAGGGCGGAAGCGCTTGAAGTCGCCTACTCGTCCGCACAGCAGGAGCTCGAGGAGCTGAGAGAGGCCGCCGCGGCGGTGTGCTTGGAGTTCGAGGAGGACGGCGCCCAATCTGGCAGTTCACTAGCCAGCCGCCTGAGGTCTCTGGGCGGTCGCGTCATGGAGCGGGTAAAGAACACGTTCCTCCTTGGCATCCGCAAGGCTCTTGGCGTGGTGTCAACGCACTACCTCGTCCAACTCGATGTGTTGGCGACGGGCTACGTCGTCGCTGAGGGCCTCGACGACGACGAGGCGGTGGCCGCGGTCGAGCAGGCTGACGCCAACGTGGTAGAGACGGCCGCCGCCCTCGCTACGCTCTTCGCTGACGAGATTCTCCCTGGTTCAGGCGAGGGTGACGACGATACCTCCCCAGAGCGCACCGTCGACGGGGATGGCCCTTGAAGAAGCTCTTGTATCGGTGCCTGCGAGGTGCATGTAATAGGTCTTTAGGAGAGAACTTTACGTTTCAATCTCGTGGATGTTTGAAAAAACTTCGTTATTGTGCTTGATTGCATTTGAATTTGCTATGTTTGTTGTCATTTTGGTTGTGTGACTCGAAAGGATTTTGACCGGGTTAGGCCATCTTCCTGCGCATGGGAGGGGGCTTGGACGGCTCGGGTCCAAGGGTGTCGATGGGGGACGCCGTATCCCGGAGGCGTAAGCCTTCCCGCGGCACCGGCACCCTTTGGCCTCGAGCGGCCACGCCCCGCCCTTCCACGAGTAGATTAGGTTCGAGGGTGACGTGGGGGGACGCCGTATCCCGGAGGCGTAAGCTATCCCACGACGTCGCCACCCCTTTGCCTTTGCTGTCTATGCCCAGCCTCCGTCGCTTCTTCGTGCACTGTGGGAAATATGGTCCCCGGGTACCTCACGAGCAGGCCTGGCAACTCTCCAATAGGGGGCGGCCTGGCCCACCGTTCTGGACCTGATAACGTGCGGGACAAGTCGGCGCATGAAGGAAGGACCCGAAAGGAGAAGTTCTAATTAGAATAGGAGTTTTTGTAAAGAAGGAAAGGATCCTTAGAGATAGGATCGGCTACAAACCGACTTGTAACCCTGCCTCCCCGATATATAAGGCGGGCAGGGACCCCCTCCAAAAGACACGAAATCTCTCAAGAGAACAATCCACACAATACAACACCCCAAAACAGGACGTAGGGTATTACGTCGAGTTGACGGCCCGAACCTGTCTAAATCCTTGCGTCTGGCCACCCTAACCATCTAGCTCTCGATCTTTGCGATCTTCCCTCCATACAAATCACTTCCGTGGGCTACCCCGTGGAAGACTGCCGGAGATCATATCACCGACAGTGGCGTGCCAGGTAGGGGATATCGCCGAGATCAATTTGGTGAGCCCGATGGACCACGTCAAGATCTTGGACAGCTGCAACCTCCCGGACGTCGACGGAGTCGAGATCAAGTTCGGGAGCACCACCGCCGCTTCGGATCCCCAAGCGGCAGAACCTACCACCGCCACAAGGATTCCTCTCTGGCGCCGACTTCGGCCATCACGGCCCAATCCGGTCCGATCGCATCTGATCGCGCCGCATCTGCCCCGCTGAGTCCATCGCAAAACGTGGGGACCAACCAGTCGGGAGCGGATCAGCAACCACTCGGTTCTGATCCGGCTCTTGAGAGTCGCGTCGCCGAGTCATCTCAGAGCGTAAACGCTCAGCAGACGCGCGTTCCGAGCCCTGAGGTCATCACCATCCAGACCCCCGGCTTCTGCGCGCTTACCCAACAGCAGAAGATGAAACAGATCGTTCAGGCGGATGATTCCCCCTCTGAGAGCGACTCCTATGAGTCAAACCCACGGGGACCTTCAATCCTAGACGACCTGCAAGAGGGTTACACCGCATCCGACTCCTCTACGGAGCCGGAACTATTTGGATCACCCGGAGGGTCAACTCCGAGTAGTTCGGAACGTGGCACGGCCACAACCGATCCTTCCGAGTCCGAGGAAGATTACCTCGCGCAAGGAAGAGCCGGAGCCGGGTCGTACTGTTACATGGTGGCACCATCGACGCCATCTAACCCTGTGTCGGAGGATGAACTCACCCCGGCCGACGAGGCGCCTGAAGCCAGAGATCAGCGCCGAGGACGCAACGCCAATCGGGCGGCTCGCAGAGCCGCCCGACCGCAAGGGGCCAACGCATCAGGATCTGGCACCGCTCAACCTCGAGAACCACCCTCGGAGGACCATCGTCGTCGTCAGGATCGACGCGACAGGAGAAGCCAGCGGAACCTGATGCACGACGGCATGTTCGAGTACAATGGATTCAACGTCTACGAGACACCAGTCCAGAACCTTGTCACCATCGACGAGGAGATCAGTCGGCTACCGCCCAGTACTCTAGGCCTGGATAAGGTAAGGGCTTTCGTGCAGGCCGCCTCCGTCCAGGTTCACCAGATGCAGAACAGATCATGTACGGCCGCTCGTGAGCCCGGGTCGACTCGACGCCGGACCAGCGGCGGATCGGACCGTGATGAAGATCTTCGTGACACGATCAACGGAGACCGAGACGCGAGGAATATCATCCGCAGCAGCGCTGAGGAATGTGACCACGAAGAGGCTCGACGTCGCGAGGAATACGATCGGGAGCATGGGAATCCCCGTCGTAACTCTAACCGGAACGGCTACTCGACGGAATTAGAGTATACCGATTACTCTGATCTCTCCGGTAGCCCAAGGCGCGGCAATGACGGCGGTCGTACTCCGCCTCAACGACCGACTCCGTCGCGAAGACGAGCAGCTCCCTCACGAAGGCAGCCGACCCCGCACAGGGAGCAGACTCCACCGCGCAGCAGAACCTACCAACGGGACCGATCTCCTCCCAGGACTCGGACCTTTCGGAGGACCCGTTCTCCACCCAGGGATCGGGATCGCAGAAGGGAGCGCACTCCCCCAAGGACAATGGATGGCTCAGATCCGAGTGGTTCCCGCCCCAGAGGTCGGATCGGCGGATTCCAGTCGTTCACTGAGCGGTTGAGAAGCGTGACTTGGCCTAGGAGCTTCAAGCTATCAGACATCGACAAGTACGACGGGAAATCTGATCCATCCCAGTGGCTTCAGATCTACTACACCGCCGTACAAGCTGCGGGCGGCGACGAAGACGTGATGGCGAACTACCTCCTCATTATGCTGACCAAAGATTGTCGCAACTGGCTAGCAGGACTCCCTCGGAACTCCATTGATAATTGGGACCAACTCACCGAGCTCTTCATCGGTAACTACCTCGGAACGTGGGAGAGGCCCGGGAGCAAGCGGCTCCTCGGCCAAGTACGACAGCGCAAGAACGAGTCCCTGCACGACTTCGTACGCAGGTTCTCAGAGAAGCGCAACTCCATCACGGACTTGACCGTCCTGGAGGTGATGACCGCTTTCCAAAACGGCATCTCCGATGGAAGACTTATCCACAAGTGGACACGAAAGCCGCCCGCGACTGTCAATGACATGTTCCGGGTCACTAGTACGTGGGCGGACGCAGAGATCGCGGAGAAAGAACAACTCAACGAGATCAAGAGCCGTTGGGAGGAAGAGAATAAGTCAACCCGCAAGCGCGACCGCCGCGAGGACGAAGAACGACGCGATGATCATCGTCGCAGTGACAGTCACCCCCGCAAAAAGAAGAGCGAGGGCGATATGGTTGCCTCTCTGGACCGGCCCAGAGGCCGGATAACTCCAGAAGATTTCCAGCGCATGCTTGATGAGCAATGTCCGTACCACAAGCACCACAAGCACTCGGCACGAGAGTGCTACGGGTTGAAGCGAGCTTTCACTGGGGGCAACAGAGGCCCTCCCTATAAAAGGAGGAACGATAGTTCCCCAAGAGACGATAGGCGAAACGACGAAGCTGGCGACGAATTTCAGGAGGCTGACCGAGTGGTCCGTATGATCTACGGAGGACCGGAAGGTTTTGAGACGAAGCGCCAGCAGAAGCTCACCAACCGACAGGTCATGCACGCCAGGGAGCCACCGGTACCTGAGTACCTTAAGTGGTCAGAAGTACCAATCACCTTCACTCGGGAAGATCACCCAAACTTCATACCGAAGCCCGGGTCCCACGCCTTGGTAGTAGCTCCGACGATCCGTAACGTTCAGCTCACCAAGGTGCTAGTTGACGGTGGCAGTGGCCTGAACATCCTCTTTGCTAACACATTGAAGGAACTCGGCCTAACCACTCTCGACCTGCGTCCCCCCAATCCTTGTTCTACGGTCTGATACCGGGAGAGGGGGCAGAACCACTCGGGCATATCACATTGCCCGTTACTTTCGAAGACCGGAACAACTACCGGACCGAGCACATGCAGTTCACGGTGGCCAACTTTGAGACTGCATATCACGCCATCCTCGGGAGGCCGGCGCTCGCCAAGTTCATGGCGATCCTCATTACATCTACATGCAGGTGAAGATGCCAGGACCCAAGGGCATAATCACCGTCTTGGGGGACATCCGAGTCGCTTACACTTGCGAACAGGAGACCCTCAACGCGGCAGCTGCCTTGGATATGTCGAAGCGCATGACGCAAGTATTGGTTGCATCGCAGGAGGTGGACAAGGACTCTCTGGAGATCCCCGCCAAAAAACCCGCGAAAGAAGCCATCTCGCCAACCAAGGAGATAGAGCTCAAGAGGATCTCGCTGGACCTCGAAGACCCGAAGAAGGCGGCCATTATCAGGGCTGAGCTAGACCCCAATTAGGAAGAAGTGCTCGTCAGATTCCTGAGGGAAAACGCCGACATATTCGTGTGGAAACCATCCGATATGCCAGGTGTCCCAAGGGAACTTGCCGAGCACTCCTTGAAGGTCAATCCGACTGCCAAACCGATCAAGCAGAGGCTTCGTCGATTCGCTGTTGGCACTCCTTAGCCTAACTAAATCCGCAAGCGCACGGAGTACATTGTAGCCTTTCACCAGGGGAGTAGAAACCTGGATGTCAAATCCAAGGAACGGTAGACGCGACTAGTCTAGAACTTTCCTAACCGGACCCACCAGGGGAGGAAAGGGTAAAGGGTGTAGAGAGCTTAACCTTAGTTAGCCACTCGTTACCCCAGACAACCTATCTTAATCTAACATGATCTGCTTCGACGGCTAGAACGGGAAGAACTCAGAACGGGGTGAGAGAGGGGTTCTTCCGGGCTCAGCACTACTGTTATGAGTACACCCGAACGTGGTGGAGTACAAAGGACGGACAGGGCTGTCACCACCTGCCGCCTACCACTG
This sequence comes from Urochloa ruziziensis, assembly GCA_015476505.1. Lineage (NCBI taxonomy): Eukaryota > Viridiplantae > Streptophyta > Magnoliopsida > Poales > Poaceae > Urochloa > Urochloa ruziziensis. The sequence continues at coordinate 20,595,332 of CM027120.1, forward strand.
CAGTTCCGTGGGGTGCAACACAACCTGAGGTGACTAGCCAGCACAGGCACCACGCCTAAGCTTTCAGCCACTGACCTCCACCCAACGCGAAGGGCTATAGAAGAAACCCCAAACAAGAGTCGCTGTCACTCGCGCAGACTCAGGTACCCGTAGATCATAGATAGCCAAGATAAATTGCTGAAAGTAAAGAATAAACTAGCGAGGTACTAAGGCAAGAGACCGAGGAACTTACTGAAGATATCTCTGAAGCTTTATTCCCCGGGAGCGGAAATGTTGAGACGAGACCGAGGAAGAAATCCCGGACTCTCTCTACAAAGCTCGGCTGTCACCCGAGCAACTCACCCACTCTCTCTCTCTACTCTACTCAACTCTAAGATAATAGTGGACTACATCTTGAGCCTTCTCTTCTCTCCAATGGATGGTGTGTCTTGTGTGGGGGTAAAGGGCGCCTTTTATAGCCTCCCAAGGGTGGAATCCTGCTTAGGAGTGACGCACACCTCCTGCTTAGCATCCACGCAAAAGAGGAAGCGTGGAAGCCACACTGGGAGGCCGGCCGGCCTGGTGTAGGCCGGCCGGCCTGGTGTAGGCCGGCCGGCCTGGCCCTAGTGCCAAGTGGCACCGACTTTTGCAGGGACGGCCTGGATGATGTCCTGAAGTCGGTAGTTGTTGCGTTCACCTCAAGCTCGACAGTTAGGGGCCGGCCGGCCTAGGGTAGGCCGGCCGGCCTGGCCCTGGCCCCTCTCAGCCCTCCGTTGCACAGACTCGCTCATCAACGGTTGCATGTTGTCCCTTGAGGCGGGTTTGGTTGCGTTGAGCTGAGGTTGTCCGAGAATCCAAGGTAGGTGGACCATCCAATCCATGGCTAGGCCTTTCGGGTCCTCGGATCAAACCGACATCAAACTCACGGCTCATGATCATCCTTGGTGTGTTAGATAGCTTGTGGATCAAAACCGTAGCCAGAAGAGGCAGAATGGGGCTGGTCGGCCTGGGCTAGGCCGGCCGGCCTGGCCCTGTGCCAGTTTGGCCTCCTGTTTTTCCTGTTTGTTCCTTCGCTCACAAATTGCACAAAACTTGTGGAACTCATTAGTATAAATGATATTAGCATGATTATCACTATATGAGCATGAAATCCGGAGAAATGTTGGCGGTAAAAGTCATAGATATCGACCGCCAACACGCCCCCACACCTAGACTTTGCTCGTTCCGAGCAAAGGGTTGATTTAGATCCAGAGGATCAAGCAAAGCCTAGGGTCATGAAATCAAGAGTATGCATAAGAATTATTTCAAAGCTTTCCCTCATACCTTGGATTCCAGGTGGCTAACACCTTCACTTTCACCTATTGAACCTCAGAATAAATCAATGGAGAGCCTGATTCCTCCTTCTCAGTACTTGGAGATTTTTTTTTTCAAAAATATGGAGGCATATTCTCATTCTCTCAAGCCACTCAGTCGCTCAAAGTGTTTGATCCTCACTAAGGCTTTTCAAGTAGCCTCACCTACCTCTACAAGGTTATATGTGGGGCTCAAGGTAGGGATCGATAGAAATTCTTATCTCTTCCATCTATGTTGCGAGATCAAATAACTTGTCTCCGAGAGATCATGTCAACCATGAACTTTGGTCAAGTGCAAGTGAATGTGGATGATGGATGATGAATGTCCTTGAGTGGTATTTGATTCTAGCTTCTTCCATCTTTCCCCTTCTTCTCTCTCTTTTTTTTACTCGAGTAGGACCTCCCACTCATCTTTTTTTTTCTTTTCTTTTTTTAGGGGGATGAAGAGCTGCTTGAGATCAACTTTTGATGGACTTTTATTCTGTGATGGACCTTATTTGATGAAACGTGTACGTGAATGACCAAAGTGCAAGGAAGAACATGCATGTCTCAGAAGGCACGATGTTTGATCAAGCTCAAAATGTAAAGATAGCTATGTGGAGTTTCAAAACTGTGTCATGTATGATATGGCTCTGGATGGGACTTGGCAAAGTTGAGCGTGAATGAGAGTTGCCTCATTTTTTTATTTATTTATTTTTTTTTCATTTTCAAAATGAAATTCTCCAAGACTTTGAATTAGAAAAGAACAAGCCTCTCATGTCATTATATCATAAGAGTCAATAAGCGAAAGATCAAGTGATCCTATCATAAAGTTCCAAAGGCACATCGGTACTTGCAAAGGAAATAAAGCTTATGCACCTTTGATAAACATGTAGGATTCCCATCTCTTTCTAGGTATTTCATTCAAATTTTAATTGTCATGCACTCATGCTCGCATATGAATTAAAACCAAGAAAGGAAATAGAGAAAGGGTTTCAAACCTCCGTGCGTAGTTGAATCTCAACAGATGGCTGCCATGTGGTTATTTGGGCACGGGTGAAGACTGCTCGTCGATGTGTTGCTCGTCCTGTTTTTTGAAGCACTTAGTGTAGAGTTAGAGCAGGGGTGTGGTTGGTACACAAGTGTGCACCAACCACTCAAGGCATGGTAGAACAAGGCAACACTTTATTCAAAAAGGGAAATATGGGGGTGCTATTGAAAAATAAAACTTTGGAAAACAAAATGAAAAGGGAAATTTTAGCACCCAAACCTATACTAAGATAATGGCACATTTTAGGTCTCGCCATGACCATGGACTATGGTAGTAGCTCGGATACTCGTAGCAGTCCATAACTTCGAGTTGCAGGATGTCGGACTTGAGGAATATTTTCAACTGAAAACATCCCTGTCATTGTCCTGGAGAGGAAGCATAAAGGAAAGCCTTCCTTCTCCATCCTCCAATTCAGCCATTTGATTTCATCAATTGGACTCTGGCTGATTGGGGGGGGTCTATGTTTCACCTTTTTGATCTCCTAATGGGAATGATGTTTTGTGTGCACAAAGTGTCTCGGGTGATTGCCCTTCCATCCCTTCTCCATGTCAGATTGTTCATGATATTCTGTTGATGTTTCTGATTGACTATGTGAAGATGGTACGGATTTGCGACCCGGTGATTTACTTCCAACCCGCTATTGCACTTCTAAGGCTGGAGTGAGAGTCTCCATCTCCTTATCCACAACATGAAGTGCTTCAACTACTATGGACGTTTAGTCCATGATCACCAAGACGCTTGTCAGTCCTTTGACTAAATGAGCACCATGGGCACCACAAAGACTCTTAGCGTGTGTGTGCTTGGTTGGTCAGGTGATCAGTCTGCCGAACCTTAGCACGAGGTTTATACGGAAGGAAAGAAAAACTTCCGTAGCTCATTCTCTATGAGAAATGGAACCGACACTTAAGAATCTTGCGGGTCTCACATATGGGTTGCAGCGGTGGAGTAAACCAGTATGATAGAAATCCCTTAGGTGGAATTGGTAGGGTGAATGAATTTCTTCTCTCTAAGGGTGTTAATCCAAGTTTGTAAAGCTACCCTCGAGAGAGTATCATCTCATATGATTGAACTTGTATCCTTGGGAGATGATATGCCACATATTTATTTGCTCTCTTCTTCTTTTGATTTGTGAAGCGGATTCATGAAGGAGCAAGAATCCAACGGATGAGTTGTGGCTTGTCGTCCTTCTTGGTCAGGTGATATCTTGGTGTAACATGGTCCGTGTGCTAACACTTTGACATCGACCAAGTAGGGTCTGAACTTGTCATGGGTGAATACCACTACAGACAGTTCCTTCTCCGTTGTTTGTCGAACTCTGGTCAATGCTTTTGATAATGATGATTTCATGCATTGATCCAGCTCTGTCCCAATTGTATGGTTACTAGCGTTGCACACGATCTTGATAGGAAGAGTCCAATCAGGAGGTTGTATGATGGGGGCCTTCTCAGCTGACACTTCTCCCAACTTGGGACAAGGTGGAGCCTTTGGGAATTCTCACGAACTCTATCCATATCCGCGATGCATAAACCAAAGGTTGTCCATGGACTGAGACATCATCAAGGAATTCCTCCATGATGTTCTCGACAAGGACAAAGGATGTCCTTGATAATGGGAGAGAAGGCTGATATCATACACCTCTGTTGGTGCATTGCATAGACCAAACAATAAAGACAGGTGGAGGTAGATGAAAATTGACTAGTGCCTCACCACTTAAAGTGGGTGCTTACATGGGGTAAATAATACCCACATGCAGGTGTGCCTACCTCCCTCATCGCATCATTCAGCCAAAAGGCTGTTTGTCCGGTTCAAGCGATACGATGGGTGTTGGGGTTGATCCCCGTCTAGTCTGTAGAGAATACCTAAAAATGGACCGATACTTCTCTAAGACTGTTGCAGCCTGCCGAGCCTCATTCTTTGTCAGTTTATCACTGATGATGACTGGCGTGCTGCGATTTCGTGAAGAGGTAAATATCTCTATTCCAAGTGGAAGAGAGACATGTCTCAATCCAAGTGGCAGCAATCAACAACTCTAGTGGAGGAGGCTGTGGTTCTCCACCATGTTGAGCTTGACTGCCCGGTTCTGCCCCTTGGATTGGGTAAGCATCTGAAAAAATATGCCCACTGATTCTTCACGGGGTCTGTCTAGCCCTTTGCGATAATGATCGTGCAAGGCTGAACTCACTGATCGTGCAAGGTCGATCAGGATGTTTTTCTTTGTCAACCCTGAGCTATAGCTCGATCGTGACAAGATGCTCTATTGGCTGATCCAACAAGAAGATTTTGTCACCTTCGAGGATATTGAAAATGTGGAAATCAAGGATCACTCTGCTGCGCCCCTCAGGCACAACTCGGATAATTCCTTTGTTTTCCAACATCTGGCCGTTGATCCCTTTCAGGTGCTTACGAAAGATCATGGACAACTTCTTGTGTGTCAGTCCCCTCAATAGGTGGAGGGCATTAAAGCTAGGGTCGACTAGCTTCTGCTTCCTCCGTCATTCCTTGCTCGTAATCGCAGATAGACCCTTGGTCTGCGGTTGTGACTTCCAGAATGAATTACTCAGACCTTGAGCGTGCACACCTAACGTGGCAGATCCTTAAGGGAATTTCCTTGGTCTGGGGTTTTTGTTCGCTCACGTCGTGTGGTTGGAGGCGGTGGATCTAATGAAAGTGTGAGGATTTGCTGTTTGGTTCATGGGAAAGTCGGTGGGAGGATCAGAAAACCGATCCTAAGGATGAGCACTATGTCTCAATCTACCAACGTTCGTTGTATGAGCACCATACCAAACTTCTCCCAGGTTGCTCCAAGTAGCTCATCTCTGAGATTTGGGGATGGGATAGACAAACAGACAAACTTCAACGTTCACTTTGATCCAATCTCCTCCAACTCCTCTTGCACTCTGATTGTACCAAAACTTTGCTTCCCCTGTCAGAGAAAAACAGGAAGAGTTCCGTCTTGGTTCATCCTGGGAATGTTAGGAGAGAACTTCTCCTCATCTATTGCAAGGAGTGTGAACAAACGATGGCAACGAGATTGGGGCGGATCTCGAAGCCATCAGATAATGGGGTGGAAGGATGGTGGCAATTCCAAACACTCGCGAAATGGAACCGCCGGATAGCTAGGAGAAAACTCCATGTGGTAGATGGTTATGGGGGTAAAGTGTACGACTAAAAAGATCATATACTAGTGTTGCTACCGTTCCCCGGCAACGGTGCCAGAAAAGCTTGTTGGCACTCCTTAGCCGAACTAAATCCGCAAGCGCACGGAGTACATTGTAGCCTTTCACCAGGGGAGTAGAAACCTGGATGTCAAATCCAAGGAACGGTAGACGCGACTAGTCTAGAACTTTCCTAACCGGACCCACCAGGGGAGGAAAGGGTAAAGGGTGTAGAGAGCTTAACCTTAGTTAGCCACTCGTTACCCCAGACAACCTATCTTAATCTAACATGATCTGCTTCGACGGCTAGAACGGGAAGAACTCAGAACGGGGTGAGAGAGGGGTTCTTCCGGGCTCAGCACTACTGTTATGAGTACACCCGAACGTGGTGGAGTACAAAGGACGGACAGGGCTGTCACCACCTGCCGCCTACCACTGCAGTTCCGTGGGGTGCAACACAACCTGAGGTGACTAGCCAGCACAGGCACCACGCCTAAGCTTTCAGCCACTGACCTCCACCCAACGCGAAGGGCTATAGAGGAAACCCCAAACAAGAGTCGATGTCACTCGCGCAGACTCAGGTACCCGCAGATCATAGATAGCCAAGATAAATTGCTGAAAGTAAAGAGTAAACTAGCGAGGTACTAAGGCAAGAGACCGAGGAACTTACTGAAGATATCTCTGAAGCTTTATTCCCCGGGGGCGGAAATGTTGAGACGAGACCGAGGAAGAAATCCCGGACTCTCTCTACAAAGCTCGGCTATCACCCGAGCAACTCACCCACTCTCTCTCTACTCTACTCAACTCTAAGATAATAGTGGACTACATCTTGAGCCTTCTCTTCTCTCCAATGGATGGTGTGTCTTGTGTGGGGGTAAAGGGCGCCTTTTATAGCCTCCCAAGGGTGGAATCCTGCTTAGGAGTGACGCACACCTCCTGCTTAGCATCCACGCGAAAGAGGAAGCGTGGAAGCCATGCTGGTAGGCCGGCCGGCCTGGTGTAGGCCGGCCGGCCTGGCCTTGGTGCCAAGTGGCACCGACTTTTGCAGGGACGGCCTGGATGATGTCCTGAAGTCGGTAGTTGTTGCGTTCACCTCAAGCTCGACAGTTAGGGGCCGGCCGGCCTAGGGTAGGCCGGCCGGCCTGGCCCTGGCCCCTCTCAGCCCTCCGTTGCACCGACTCGCTCATCAACGGTTGCATGTTGTCCCTTGAGGCGGTTTTGGTTGCGTTGAGCTGAGGTTGTCCGAGAATCCAAGGTAGGTGGACCATCCAATCCATGGCTAGGCCTTTCGGGTCCTCGGATCAAACCGACATCAAACTCACGGCTCATGATCATCCTTGGTGTGTTAGATAGCTTGTGGATCAAAACCGTAGCCAGAAGAGGCAGAAGGGGGCTGGTCGGCCTGGGCTAGGCCGGCCGGCCTGGCCCTGTGCCAGTTTGGCCTCCTGTTTTTCCTGTTTGTTCCTTCGCTCACAAATTACACAAAACTTGTGGAACTCATTAGTATAAATGATATTAGCATGATTATCACTATATGAGCATGAAATCCGGAGAAATGTTGGCGGTAAAAGTCATAGATATCGACCGCCAACATTCGCGCAGGACCGCAAGGAGGCGATTAGGGTAGAAATTACAAAGCTGTTAGCTGCCGGTTTTATTCAGGAGGTGTTTCACCCTGACTGGTTAGCCAATCCAGTTCTTGTAAGGAAGAAAAATAATAATGAATGGAGAATGGGCGTTGACTATACAGATCTCAACAAAGCTTGCCCTAAAGACCCCTTCGTTCCCCCCCCCCCCCCCCCCCCCCCCGCATCGATCAAGTCTTTGATCCCAAGGCAGGCTCCGCCCTGCTCTGTTTTCTCGATTGCTACTCAGGCTATCACCAGATCGGCCTAAAACTGGAAGACCAGATAAAAACCGCGTTTATCACGCCGTTTGGCGCCTATTGTTACAATACAATGGCCTTCAGTCTGAAAAACGCAGGCGCAACTTACCAGAGGACCATCCAAGCGTGTCTGGATAAACTAATTCCAGACATAGTAGAAGCCTACATCGATGACATCGTGGTTAAGATGATGAACCCCGAGGACATGATAGAGAACCTGACAAAGGTCTTCGGACGACTACGTGCATTCCGGTGGAAACTCAACCCGGAAAAGTGTGTTTTTAGAGTCCCGTCAGGTAAACTACTCGGCTTCATGGTCAGCAACCGCGGCATCGAGGCAAACCGTGAGAAGATCACGGCCATCACCAAGATGTTGCCACCAACTACTCAGAAGGATGTGCAGAAGCTTACTGGATGCATGGCAGCGCTCGGTCGTTTCATATCACGGCTCAGCGTCCGCGGATTGCCATTTTTTAAACTACTCAAAAAGCAGGACAAGTTTGTGTGGGATGACGAGGCGAAACAGTCCTTCCAGGAACTCAAGGAGTACTTACAGAAGCCGCCCATCCTCGTCCCACCTCAACCAAGGGAACAGCTATACCTCTACATCTCTACTACCCCCCGAGTGGTTAGCACGGTACTAGTGGTCGAACGTCCTGAAGAAGGGCACGCATATGGAGTCCAGCGACCAGTCTACTTCGTCAGCGAGGTACTGACGGAGTCCAAGATCCGCTACCCCCATGTGCAGAAGTTACTCTACGGAGTTCTCATCTCAGCAAGAAAGCTGAAACATTATTTTGAGGCCCATCCATTCTCGGTAGTATGCGAAAGTCCTCTAGGGGAAATACTCCATAACCGAGACGCAAGTGGCCGAATCGTCAAATGGTCAATAGAACTGGCCGCTCACCAGATAAACTTCGTTCCACGTACTGCTATCAAGTCTCAGGTTCTGGCCGACTTCGTAGCAGACTGGACAGAGAACCAAGCTCCAGATGATAATGAGAAAGTCGAGTACTGGGAGATGTATTTTGACGGCTCCCTCCAGATCAAAGGAGGCGGCGCAGGCGTACTCCTGATTTCCCCAAGTGGACAGGAACTAAAATACGTTCTACAAATCATGTTCCCAGTATCTAACAATGCAGCCGAGTACGAAGCAGCCTTACACGGTCTCTGCATCGCCGTATCTTTGGGCATCAAACGCCTGATGGTTCGCGGGGACTCTGCCCTGGTCATAAACCAGGTAAATAAGGATTGGTCAAGGTCCAATGAGAAGATGGACGCTTACTGCGAGGAAATACGGAAATTGGAAGGGAAATTCTATGGCTTAGAGTTCCATCACGTGGTACGTGACTATAATACGGCAGCTGATGCACTTGCTAAGATGGGGTCCACCAGTGAAGGCGTTCCACCCGGAGTTTTCATCCAAGATCTTATTAAACCATCTATTAAGATAAACCCGGATGGCACTGCCATGGAGCAACAAGTCGGAGAATCTCTGGAGTCAGCCACATTAGTGGTAGATGAAGCGTTGGACTGGAGGAGTGAAATCCTTGACTATCTTTACAGCGGCATATTGCCCTCAGAGGTCGCAGGAGATGGAAAAGATCTGAAATCGCTCCACGAACAAATCGTGCGGCGCAGTAAAAACTACGTCATCATTGGAGAAAAGCTGTATCGTCGATCCGGAGCCTCTCAAATTCTCCAGAAATGCGTGAGTCGCTCGGAGGGTATTGAGCTCTTGACAAACATACACAAAGGCATCTGTGGTAATCACGCCGGGGCTAGAACCATTGTTGGTAAAGCCTTCCGGTCTGGTTTCTATTGGCCGACTGCTGTAGCAGACGCAGACAATATTGTGCGGCACTGCCAAGGGTGTCAATATTTTGCAAGGCAAATACACGCACCAGCACAACAGCTGCAGACCATACCAATGTCCTAGCCCTTCGCTTGTTGGTGCTTGGACATGATTGGTCCGTTCAAGAAGGCGACGGGTGGTTTTGACCATGTCTTAGTGGCTATTGACAAGTTCACCAAGTGGATCGAGGTGAAACCAGTCAAAAAGCACACGACAGCCAAGACCATCGAATTCTTCACCGACATCACTCATCGCTTCGGAGTCCCAAATCGTATCATCACAGATAATGGTATGAACTTCGTAGCACAGGAGTTCAAATATTGGTGCAGCGAGAGGAATATCAAATTATGCCCCGTATCCGTAGCGCACCCAAAGGCCAATGGCCAGGTTGAAAGAGCCAATGGCGAAATAATTAAAGCACTCAGGGCCCGTATATTCAAGAAGCTAAAGCAATACGATGGCCGATGGATCAAGGAGTTGCCCGCTGTAATCTGGGGGCTGCGGACCCAGCCGAGTCGTGCCACGAAGCAAACACCGTTCTTTCTGGTTTACGGCTCGGAGGCTATCCTACCAACGGACATCTCATACGGCTCGCCCCGAGTGGAATTCTATGATGAATACAGCGCGCAAGTGGCGCGAATCGAAGACCTCGATAGTATCGAGGAGAAGAGGTTGGCCGCCCAGATCCAAGCCGCGCGTTACGCTCAGGTCCTTCGACGGTATCATAATCGAACCGTCAAACAGAGGTCTTTTGAAGCCGGCGACTTGGTTCTGAGAAGGAAGCAAGACACCAAGGGCGCGCACAAGCTTACGTCCCCCTGGGAGGGACCATACATCGTGAAGAAAGTGAGTCGCCTAGGCTCATATCGCCTCATGACGGAAGACGGAGTGGAGATCCCAAATCCATGGAATATCGAGCACCTACAGCGTTTCTACCCTTGATTCAGTTATGTATTAATCTCTTATTTCTTTAAGATATTTTTCCATGAGTGGTTTTTGTGGATAATCATCCCCAGTTTCGACTCAGCAGATTTATAAATGTCATATGAGTTATCAATAAAGTTGATTTCTTCTTCTATCTACATTATGTCTACTACTCGAATTTCTTCTTTCGCGTGACGCACATAAAGTACGAGTGGAACAAACTTTAAATCATGGGGGAAAGTACTCGCCAAGTCAAGGCTCTACACGCACGATAATGCTCTGCGGCATGAGACTAAGACCAACGAGGCTAATCTACTCCGTAACAGGTCAACCACTCGGAAATTATGGCCAGCGTAGAAAGAAAGGGAGTAGCACCTCCAGAAAACTTATATACAAACACAAAGGATTAAACATTGTTTGAATTACTTTTACCACCAATACTAAAGATAAATCTACCAAAATTAATTTGCAGGATCGCCACCATCAGAAGGGCTAGCATCGTCAGTTTCATCGACAACGTCCTTGGACAGAACATTGGCGATTGGCTCCACCTCAAGCAGCAGCCTGCTCACGTCCTCCTCAGAGGTACCAGCAGCATACCCCCCCCCCCCCGAGTGGCTCCAGATCGGACGATGGGAACAACGACTTAAGGATCGCCAAGACATGACCGCAGCTGGCTTGGCTGATGGAGCGAAGCTGGCGTCGAAAGAGACGTGGAAGCGCCCGAGTGCAGTCGAGGATAGAAGCTGAAGGCGATGCTGCCTCCGGCTCAATTTCCTCCGCCACCACTCGAACAACACCTTCCAACGTGCACTTCTCGTTGTGCAGCACCTCTGCCTCGCCTTCCAGACGAGTCACCTTAGCAGTGAGATCTGCATATTGGGCCAAAGTCCGGACCCAGTAATCTACAGCAAGTCAGATCTGGACAGGATGTTCACGTCTGACATAAAAAGAATAGTATACCTCTAAGCTCCTGTGCGGCTTTGGCTTCGTTGAGCTTAGCCTGTTCCACTTCTCCGCGAAGATCGCGGACGGTGCGCTGGGCTTCCTCCAACTCGGCCTTGTGTTGGGACACAGCGGCTTCACGAGCTGACATAACATACTTATATTAGGCTGAGCCTAACTCATACCCTGCGTCGCCTGAGCCAGCTCGGTTTCGAGCTCAGCCACTCGAGTCACCAGGAAGTCGGCCTTAGCTGCTGCAGGAACAAGCTTTTGAATCTCCAAGGTTTTGGCCTCGGCATCGGCAGTTATTTCCTGCAAACGAGCGTCAGAAGACACAGCAAACAATTGTACCACTCGGTACTCTACTTAAACAAGAAAGGTGGCTCAGGAATACCTCGGCCATCAGTCCCAGGCGACGAAGGAGCGACTTGAACTCCGCCATGGGCGTCATAGCGGCACCATCACCCGGAGTTACGTCCGCCACAGGTGTGACTTCGACCTCTGCATCTTGGGGCACCTCCATTGTCACAGTCTGCTCAATCATAGGAGCAGGCTGGGGGCTGCTTAGGGACGGAGTAGGCAATACGGTCGGTGACTCCTGAGCAGGACTTGGCGGCGCCGGAGTTGGTGCGCGCGGTGATTCTTGTGGCAGCTCCACTGGCTTATTGCTAGGAGGATCAGGCAAGTGGGAAGTTTCTTCTGATGTTTGGAACTCTGGGATCTCTGTCTCACCGATTGATCGCGGCGCAGAGTCCGCAAAAGGAATATCAGACGGCGTGCTGCACGACAAAGCACATAAGAGACAATTACAGAAAAAAATAAAAGTCAATAAAATGTTGGCAACAACTCTTACTGAGTAGATACGCGCACTTTCAGGCGCTTTCCTTTCCGAGTTGGGGAAGGAAGGTCCCTTGGAATTGCGGTACGCAAAGGTTCGACGGCAAGGGGAGAATGCTCTGAGCTAATCAGTGAGGGCGGGATCGACGACCCGGCATCACCACCTTCATCATCATCCAAGTCTGATGACTCGGTGATGATGAGTTGGCGACGGCTCGACACGTTCCCAATTATGATCCCTGTTGCAGCAGAGCTCTTTTGCTTCTTCGGGACGATGGCCGCTTTGCCACCACTCGGCGACAACACATCTGGAAAAGGCGAGGATGACAGATTTATATCAGAGTCGTTCAAGTCATCCTCGGCTCCTCCGAGTGCTTCTTCAGTAGTACTGGTGTGGAGGATATAGTACACGGGTGCATCACGAGCTAGCTTAGCAGCCCACCAAAAGGGGGCGGCCCACCTCATCGTTCTGGACCTGAAGACGTGCGGGACAAGTCGGCGCACGGAGGAAGGATCTGGAAGGAGAAGTCCTAGTTGGAATAGGAATTATTGTAAAGAAGGAAAGGATTCTTAGAGATAGGATCGGATACAAACCGGCTTGTAACCCTGCCCCCCGATATATAAGGCGGGCAGGGACCCCCTCCAAAACATCTGAACCACGATTCGAGCCAACTCGAATCACCAAAACACGCAATACAATACCCCAAACAGGACATAGGGTATTACGTCGAGTCGACGGCCCGAACCTGTATAAACCCTTGTGTCTGTCCATCCTAACCATCTTGCTTCCGATCTTTGCGATCTTCCCTGCATTACAAATCACTTCCGTGGGCTACCCCGTGGAAGACTGCCGTCATCATCAATCTGATGACTCGAGAGATAATATCACCGACAACTGGCCCTGCGTGTCACCGGCTGGTCCACTCCCTTTGGCATCTCAGGCAGGAGGGGGATTGATACATAAGCAGCTCGACCCTGCATTTCAAAGTTGGGTTCAGTTTTTCATCGAGATTACACCCAATGGGTGGAATTGAACACATAAATAGCAACAAATAGATTTATTACCTCGGAGCGAGGATTAGACAAGTTGTATGCTGGAGGGCCATCAGAAGTCTTCAGGGGAGTCCCCGACGCAAAAAATTTGGCAATCCGGGCTGCGGCTTGACTTTTATCAACACGCTCAGGGGCTTCACGTGTGTTGTCCCCCTCGGCGTAGTATTCATATGCTGGATGAGCCCGCTGCTTGAGGGGCTGGATCCGGCATAGCACGAAGTTGGCTGCCACTCCTACGGCAGTCAACCCTCTGCTCTTCTGCTCGGCAATGAGGCTCAGCAGCTCCCGAACTTCGTCCATCTCGCTGTCTTTGGGGAGAGAGCTCCAGGACTTGGAGGGGACAGGACGGGAATCTATTTCAGAAGAAATGGCAGGCGAGTGGTTCCCTATGTACAACCACTCGGATTGCCACCCCTTATTGGTGGAAGGAAAAGGAATTTCAAAATACTCCTGGGCTCGACCCTCACGGAGTTGGAACCCGGCGCCTCCAACTACATGCGGGCGCTCGGTGCTAGGGTGAGGTTTCAGCAAGAAAAGATAGAGAAAAAGATTGAAGTGAGGCTCTATCCCAAGATAGGCCTCACAGAGGTTGATGAAAATAGAAATGTGAAGGATGGAGTTCGGGTTCAGTGCGCAGAGACTGATCCCGTAGAAATGGAGCAAGCCGCGGAGAAAAGGGTGTGCAGGAACACCAAATCCGCGTAAAAGAAAGTACTCAAAAACCACTAAATCAGTGGAATTTGGGGTGGGGAAGGACTCACCAAAGGCCGCGCGCCATTCGGCGGTTTGCTGGTCCGGGAGAATGCCGTCGATGACAAGTTGCTCGAGACGCCTGGTGGTGGTAGAGGACTTCCTCCACTCGGCGGCGCGGTCCACGGAGGCATCGATGGTGGTCTTGGCCCTGACCGACCGCTTCTTCCCCGGCGAGGTCTCCTTTCCGCTTCGGCGCCATAGCCGCAACAAACAGAGATTGGGGATTGAAGGTGTGAAGCTATGAAGGTGGATCTAGGGTTTGCGCCTGAGCGAGAAAGGAGAACTTGGATGCGGTGAAGGCAAATGGCGAGGAAAGGAAGAAGATTGCGGCGGGGATGGCTTATAATGGAATAAACCGTTCCTCCCGCGCGCGGCGCGATGCCAGTCTTGGGAACTCAACTGACGCTGGCACAGTCGCGTCGCTTTAAATTCAAGATGCGATTTGGAGTCGCGATATCTCGCGATATTCTGGCTTCATAAGGCAACCGTTGGTTTCCCTAGGAAACAATGGGCTTAGCAGGATTGATGGGCCTAAATGGGCTGGTTTAAGCCTTTGATAGGCTAAAATAATGACACGACCTTTCGGTTTTGTTAGTTGACAATTACGTGGGCTCGTGAGCAAATGCTCGAGGGCAGAAACCACTCGGTCGTGAGGCTACAATTGGTCGACGGCTAGGCTTATTTTTGCAATTAATATTGCAACCTTGCAATTGATCTTTACTTAATGCATGCGATACTATCGCTAAATTGACTCGGAAATCCGGGTCAAGTGCTGATAAGTATAAATCTTGTGAGAAGGTGATTTACCATATGGTCAAGCTGGGTCGTGGGACACGACTCGGGAGTCACACCGAGTTCAAAGGACTCGAGAAAAGATTCCCTAAAAAGGGGAAATTAATAAAAATACCCTAAAAGGAGGAAATTATTCGAAATCCATGCCCAGAGGCATGGGGGCTAAAAGATTCAGCCAGGATTCACAGCTTTTAGAGTCTTGACACGATCGTGCCGAGTCGAATCAAGACTCGGGGGGTGCACCAGGAGGTGCACGCCATTGATAGATTAAGTTCAAAAAGAGCTTTATAGGATTCTATTTTGACCCTCGACCAGACTATTCTACTCTGCTCAAGGCTCGGGGGCTACACCCAATGGGTGCACCTGGAGGTGCACGCCATTGAAGATCATGATTTTCATGGAGAAAAATTGAAGACCCTTGGCCAATTTTATACTAAAATTACCCAAGGCTCGGGGGCTAAGTGTATACACTTCGCTTTCGCGTTGTGAAAAAGAGCACTTCTTTCCCTCACTACGGCTACAATTGAAAAATCGTTTTCAGGAACGTTTGAGCATACACTCAGATCTTCCTCGAAACCACTCGGATGAAGTCCTACACTACTCGGAAATCTGATAAAGCATTCTGGCAAAGTTGTGGAACACTCGGATCATGCAAGAGAAAGACAGATCAATTACAGCCAACGATCGGCCAAGAAGTGCTCGGGGGCTACTGTGGGGAATATGGTCCCCGGGTACCTCACGAGCAGGCCTGGCAACCCTCCAATAGGGGGCGGCCCGGCCCACCGTTCTGGACCTGATAACGTGCGGGACAAGTCGGCGCATGAAGGAAGGACCTGGAAGGAGAAGTTCTAATTAGAATAGGAGTTTTTGTAATGAAGGAAAGGATCCTTAGAGATAGGATCGGCTACAAACCGACTTGTAACCCTGCCTCCCCGATATATAAGGCAGGCAGGGACCCCCTCCAAAAGACACGAAATCTCTCAAGAGAACAATCCACACAATACAACACCCAAAACAGGACGTAGGGTATTACGTCGAGTTTATGGCCTGAACCTGTCTAAATCCTTGCGTCTGTCCACCCTAACCATCTAGCTCTCGATCTTTGCGATCTTCCCTCCATACAAATCACTTCCGTGGGCTACCCTGTGGAAGACTGCCGGAGATCATATCACCGACATGCATGCAACCAAGACATGACAAAGCGACGAAAATTTATAGAAAATTGCAAGAAGAAACGAATAGTGAGGGGTGGAGCATTCATTTCCCAGGGTAGTGTGCCCTGTGGTAGCCCCCGAGGGAGTTTTTGTCTTCGCGCGGGGCGAAGAAGAAATCTCCCTGCCTCGTGCGTGGAAGCTGCGATCGAAATGATGGAGAAACAGAGCGCTGAAGAAACCGTAGGGTAAAAGCGTAGCTTAGCTTTTTTGTCGGAGCGGCTCAGGTGACGCGACG
Organism: Urochloa ruziziensis; assembly: GCA_015476505.1. Lineage (NCBI taxonomy): Eukaryota > Viridiplantae > Streptophyta > Magnoliopsida > Poales > Poaceae > Urochloa > Urochloa ruziziensis. Next base: position 20,611,341 of record CM027120.1, read on the forward strand.
GGTGCCTGGCTTCGCTGCCCCGTTCCATCAGGGGCTTCCTGTCAGCGTGCAGAGCATTCAGCGAGGGCTGCAGCCTCGGCTTATGTGCAGCTCGCTTAGTGAGGGCGTGCTGCTTCTTTTGATGTCGTACGCCCTATCTTTTTGACGAAAATAGTAACCTCGTGACCCTGGCAGCGGTGCGCGTCCCTGTCGGTTCGCCACGCGTCGAGCGTGTTCCTTCCCTGAGTGGTGCCCGCTTCTGACGTGCCGTCACACGTTGTCCTCTTGTCAGGGGGCCCCGTTGGGGGTCTGGCCTGTGAGTATGGTGCGTGGGACAGCTCTGCGCAGCGGGCCAGGCGCACGCTGCGGAGCGGGTCAGGGCGCGGGCGCTATAAATAGGCTCGCCGATGGTGGTAGGGATCGCAAGTGTTGTAGGCTTTTCACGAGCACAATGGGTTTAGAGTTAGGAATGAAGGGGTGGGGCAGAGCTCGTCCCCCTGACTTAGTTCGAGGGTGGGCGGAGCTTTGGTGTTAGAAGAATGCTAGCGAAGGAGGAGGCAAATGAAGGAGAAAAGGTGCCAGCCAGATCTGCCTCGTCGGTAACCGCTGCCTCATCTTCCAGCTAGGGCTGGTCGATGCTTGGGCAGCGGTTGCCCCCGTCGGGAACCGTTGCCTCGTGTTCCAGCTTGAGCTGGACGGTGTTTAGGCAAAGGTTGAACGAGGCAGGTGCTCTGGTCACCCGTCCACGGCGTCCGGCAGTGGCACGCCTCGGTGGCAGAGTGGTCTTGCTTCCGGGTGCGTGCCACGTCGTTATAGGTGGGCGTCGCAGCCTACGTTGCGCTGCACATGCCCTTGCCCTATTGGTGAGGGTCGCTTCCCCAACCGGGGCGCGCGGCGATCTGGAGGTCGACGAGATCCTTCAAGTCGTTGCCGCGCCGGCCGTGGAGTGCTCCCCGTTTGCCTCGGCGCATGCGGCCATGCTGATGTTAGAAGAAAACTAGCGACATTCCTAGCCGGTCTAGGGTCACCACCGTTGAGAAATGGGCATGGCCGCATACGTTTTTTGGCCGCTAAGGAGCAGCTTTGTATCTGGTTTATTGTACACGACCGTTCGCCGGTCATGCGTGTGATGGCAATAAAGAGCTTCCTTCATCCATTCGAGGGGCGTCACGCATTTCTCTCCGCGAGGCAAGCGATAATCCTGACATTTCAAACTGTACGCGAACTTTATTATCATCGAATCGTACAAACTAGTACATGGGTAAGCATGAGGAGCTTAGGGGTAGAAACGACGTAGTTGCTGGATGTTCCAGGCGTTAGCGAAGATTTCGCCCTTTTCGTTGGCTAGCTTGTACGTGCCCTGCTTCAGGACCTCGGCGACGATGTATGGGCCTTCCCACGGAGGGGTGAACCTGTGGCGCCCTCGAGTGTCTTGTCGCAGCCTGAGGACTAGATCCCCCTTGTTGAAGTCTCGACGTCGCACCCTCCGCGCTTGGTACTGGCGGAGCATCTGCTGATATCTTGCCGAGTTTAGCAGCGCCACGTCGCGTGCCTCGTCTACGCAGTCGAGTCTTGTCGGGCTTGTTGATTCGCTTCCTCTTGATATGCCTTGAGCCTTGGGGACCCGTACTCCAGATCTGTAGGCAGGATTGCCTCAGCACCGTGAACCAGAAAGAAAGGGGTGAAACTCGTGGCTCTGCTTGGGGTCGTTCTGAGGCTCCACACGACCGAGGGCACTTCGTCGACCCACTTCCGGCCAAGCTTGTTCAGCTTGTTGAAGATCCTCAACTTCAGTCCCTGCAATATCATGTCGTTGGCACGTTCTACCTGGCCGTTTGTTTGGGGGTGCGCCACGGCCGACCAATCCACGAGGATGTGGTGGCGGTCGCAGAACTCCAGGAACTTCTTGCCAGTGAACTGGGTGCCGTTGTCGGTGATTATCGAGTTAGGCACCCCGAATCTGTGGATTATATCGGTAAAGAACTGCACCGCTTACTCGGACCGGATGTTGGTGATGGGTCAGACCTCGGTCCATTTTGAGAATTTGTCGATTGCGACCAACAAGTGGGTGAAGCCCCCGGGCGCTTTTGGTAGTGGTCCCACGAGATCCAGTCCCCATACAGCAAAGGGCCAGGTGATTGGGATGGTTTGCAGGTCATGCGCCGGGAGGTGTGTCTTGCAGGCGTAGAACTGCCACCCTTCGCAGGTACGCACGACTTCTATCGCATCGGCAACCGCCGTGGGCCAGTAGAAACCTTGTCGGAAGGCGTTGCCCACGAGGGTTCGTGCCGCCGCGTGATGCCCGCACGCTCCTGCGTGAATGTCGCGTATCAGCTGCCGCCACGCGGGAACAGGGAGGCAGCGTAGCATTATTCCAGAAGGGCTGCGCTTGTACAACTCGCCGTCGATCATGGCGAATGATTTGGCTTGTCTGGTGATGCGCTGCGCCTCGGTCCGGTCCGAGGGTAGCGTGCCATGGTCGATCCAGTCTATGTACTGGCGTCGCCAGTCTTGTGGGGCCGGGGATTCGTCTATTTCCATTGCCTCTCGCTCGTCAGGTGGAGGCGTCCCAGGTCGAGGGCTCTCGATGCCTTCCGTCGAGGGATCCTCGTCCATAGGCTCGATACGAGCCTCCCTTGAGGGTGCTTGTGACGTCGTATCCGGACGCTAGGGCTCGACGGAGGGTCTCGAGCAATCGTGGGCGAAGACGTTGGGGGGAACCGTGATTCGCCCCGACACAATTTTCGCCAACTCATCCGCTTCTTCGTTGTACTTGCGCGCAACGTGGTTGAGCTCGAGGCCGAGGAATTTGTCTTCAAGGCGTCATACTGCGTTGCAGTATGCCTCCATCTTTTCGTCGTGGCAATTCGAGTTTTTCATTACTTGATCCACGACTAGCTGCGAGTCTCCTCTGACTTCGAGGCGTTTGATACCAAGCTCGATGGCGATGCGGAGCCCATTGAGGAGGGCTTCTTATTCAGCCATGTTATTGGACGCGGGGAAGTGCAGCCGTACAGCGTAGCGCATGTGTTCCCCGCGCGGCGAGACGAAGAGGAGCCCGGCTCCTGCCCCAGTTTTCATCACGGACCCATCAAAGTACATGGTCCAACACTCTGCTTGTATCTGAGGCGGGGGTAGCTGTGTGTCCGTCCACTCAGCGACGAAATCTGCGAGAACTTGGGACTTGATGGCTTTACGAGGTGCATATGTGAGTGTTTCGCCCATCAGTTCCACCGACCACTTGATAATCCTTCCAGACGCGTCCTGGTTGCGGACTATCTCCCCCAAAGGGAACGAAGAGACCACGGTCCCCGGGTGTGCCTCGAAGTAATGCCTCAGCTTTCTTCGGGCCAACACGATCGCGTACAACAGCTTTTGGACCTGCGGATACCGTGTCTTGGTTTCCGACAACACTTCGCTTATGTAGTACACTGGCCGTTGTACCGGCAGCGCATGGCCTTCTTCTTCTCTTTCTACCACGATGACCGCGCTAACCACTTGGGTTGTTGCAGCCACGTATAGATAAAGAGTTTCTCCATCCCTTGGCGGCGTGAGGATTGGCGAACTTGAGAGTGACGCGATGAGCTTATCGAGGGCTTCCTGTGCCTCTGGGGTCCAGGAGAAGCGTTTGTGCTTTCTCAAGAGCCGGTACAGAGGCAAGCCTCTTTCTCCTAGTCAAGATATAAAGCGACTTAGCGACGCTAAGCACCCCAGGACTCGCTGGACTCCTTTCAGATCACGGATTGGGCCCATTCGCTCGAGGGCGGTGACTTTCTCGGGGTTGGGTTCAATGCCCTGCTGGGAGACTATGAAACCCAACAACATGCCACGCGGCACTCCGAAAACGCACTTCTCCGGATTAAGCTTCACACCAGCGGCCCGGAGAGCCTCGAAAGCGGTACGTAGGTCGTTAACCAAGTCGTCCGCCTTCTTGGATTTGACAATGATATCGTCGACATACGCTTCCACGGTGCGCCCGATCTGGTCTCCGAAGACCCGAAGCATACATCGCTGATACGTAGCTCCCATGTTTCGAAGCCCAAATGGCATCGTAGTGTAGCAGTATATGCCGAAGGGGGTAATGAAAGAAGTCACGAGTTGGTCATATTCTTTCATTTTTATTTGGTGATAACCGGAATACACATCAAGGAAGCAAAGGAGCTCACACCCCGCAGTGGAATCCACAATTTGATTGATTCGTGGCAAAGGAAAAGAAACCTTGGGACATGCTTTATTTAAACCAGTGTAGTCTACACACATCCGCCATTTTCCATTCTTTTTCATAACTAATACAGGGTTAGCTGGCCACACGGGATGGAAAACCTCCTTGATGAATCCGGCCTCCAAGAGCTTGCGCAGCTCCTCTCCAATCGCTCGACGCTTCTGTTCGTCAAAGCGTCGAAGACGTTGGCACACCGGCCTGGAGTTGGGCTGGATATCAAGGGAGTGCTCGTTGACATCCCTCGGTATGCCAGGCATATCCGAGGGACTCCACGCAAAGATGTCGGTGTTGGCGCGGAGGAAGTCGACGAGCACCACTTCCTATTTGTGATCGAGGGTAGAGCTGACCCTCAACACCCTGCCGTCAGGGTCGTTAGGGTCGAGGGGCACGTCCTTGGTCTGCTCAGCTGGCTCAAAGCTGCCAACATGCTTCGCCGCGGGGTTGTCGATCTCTTGAACCATCTCTTCCAGACGAGCTACGCAAGCCTTGTCCTCAGCGAGCGCCTCAGCGCGCTCGACGCACTCGACGTCACATTCGTAGGCGTGCTCGAACGAGGGCCCCATGGTGATGACTCCCTTTGGGCCCGGCATCTTCATCTTGAGGTAGGTGTAGTTCGGGACGGCCATGAACTTGGCGTAGCATGGTCGCCCGAGGATGGCGTGATAGGCTCCCCAAAACCCCACCACCTCGAAGGTGAGGACTTCCTTGCGGAAGTTGTCCGGCGTCCCAAAGTAGACCGGCAAGTCGATCTGCCCGAGGGGTTGGACCCGCTTCCCCGGGGCGACGCCATGAAACGGCGCCTTGCTTGCGCGAAGCTGGTCCCGGCCGATCCCCAGTAGCTCCAGGGTGGGGGTGTACATGATGTTGAGGCTGCTGCCTCCGTCCATGAGCACCTTGGAGAAGTGTGTGTTGCCGATGACGGGGTCGACGACGAGCGGATATTGCCCCGGATTTGGAATGAAATCAGGGGTGATCCTCTCTGCTGAAGGAGATGGTGTCCTCCGACCAGTCGAGGTACTTCGGGGCCGCCCGGTGCACAGCTAGGACCTCTCAACGCTCGCGCTTGCGCTGTCGAGGCGTCATGTTGGCCGTGGGCCCTCCGAAGATGAAGAACACATTCTCCACTTGGGGGAATCCGCCCTTGTCTTTGCCGTCAGCGTCTCCCTTTTCGTTGTCGTCCTTCGCGGCCACGCGGTTGTAGTACTTCTTCAACATCTCACACTGCTCGAGGGTGTGAGTGACCGGGCCCCTGTGGTATGGGCATGTTTTCTTGAGCATGTCATCGAAGATCCCCGGACCTCGTGGGTGGCCTCCTGGGCCCTTGCGGGCGGGGTCCGCCGCGAGGGCTTCGTCGGAGTCGTCGTCGAGTTCCTGTCCTCGTGGCGCTTGCTGCGCCTTCTTCCCTTTCTTTCCTTGCTTCGTCTTTTTGGTGGGGGCCTTGAGCTTGCTCCCTTCCGCGGGCATTCCTTCCATGCGCTTCCCCTTTTTGTCGACAAAGTTGGCGCCCTCTGCCTCTTCGCCAGAGGCATAGCGCGTGGCGATGTCAAACAGCCCACTGACGGTAGTAGGGGGCTTCCGCCCGAGCTTGCGCACCAACCCTCGATTCGTCGTGCCCAAGAGAAAGGCATGGAGCACCTCCGAATCACCGACGTTCGGAAGGTCCGTGCAGCACTTGGAAAAGCGGCGAACGTAATCCCTCAGGGACTCGCCGGGCTTTTGGCAGCATTGCCGAAGGTCCCAGGGGTTCCCCGGGCGTACGTACGTGCCTTGGAAATTGCCCACGAAGGTGTCGACGAGGTCGTTCCAGTCATGGATCTGGTTCAGGGGCAGCTGCTCCAGCCATGCTCACGCGGAGTCCGCGAGATGGAGGGGCAGGTTGCAGATGATGACCTCATCGCTGGACGCACCGCCCAGCGTACATGCCAGGCGATAGTCGTTGAGCCAAACTCGAGGGTCGGTTTCCCCGGAGTACTTGACGATGGTGGTCGGCTGTCGAAACCGTAAAGGTATCGGTGCCGTCCGGATCTCGCGGCTGAACACTCAAGTGCCAGGGGGTTCTCGAGAGGGGCTCCGGTCTTCACGGCTGTCGTAGCGGCCTCCGCGTCGGGCGTGGTATCTGTGGGCTGAGGTGGCGCCAAGTTTCCTTTTGTTAAGGATGTGGCGGGCATCATCTTTGTCGGCGCGTGTGTCCAGCATGCACTCATTCACAGGGGCCTTCATCCGGCTCTTGAGAGGAGTACGTACTGACTCCGCTCGGTCTTGCGCTCCACCTCCGACTCCCGTGCTGGCGGAACATCTCATACGCGACGCGGAGCTTTCGGCCTGCTGCACCGCGGCCTGTTCGACCAGGGCCTGCGCCTCACGGCGTAGATTGCGGACTTGCGGCGTTGACGGCTCCGGCATCACTCGTATCAGCGTTGCCGCGGCGATCAGCTTCTGGCTGGTCCTTGCCAGGGCCAGGGGATCGTCCCCGTGGTCGTCGGCCATGATCCGTGCCTGAGCGGTGCGCGCCGCCTCCTGGGCGAAGTTGCTGGGCCCGGGACGCCCCGTTTCGAGGGCAGTGCGCAGCCGTCGAACCTGACGTCGCTCGTCTTCGAGGCTGGCCTCGAGTTCCCGCACTTGGATCAGCTGGGCTTGGATCAGCGCGGCGTCACCAGCCGCGGGTGGTGCCGCTTGCCGGGGTGCCACAACTCCCACAGGGTCTCGAGGCCCGGCGGGGCTGTTGTCCTCCGTGTCCGGCTCGAACACCGCTGCAACGAAACACTCCCACGTAGGGTCGTGATCCCCTGTGCTAGAGTCGTCGGAGTAGTCGAGGTAGTAATCCGCCGCGGCTTGAAACGCCACGAAAGCTTCGCGGTCGCGAAGTCCGAAGTAGTCCCACTCCAGGGCTTCTCGCGAAGTCTCCTCCGTGTCCGTGCTGAGGTACGAGTCGCCTGGCGAGGTCGCGATGAGGTTTCAGACCGAGAGCAGGTGATGGCCAGCGAGATCGTCGTAGGCGTCCATCGTCGTGCTGATTGATGAAGAGTAAACCAGGTCCGCTCCACGCATCCCATACAGGAAACGCGACGGCTCGGTTTCGCCATCCTTGTTCGGGCGCGTGGTCGGAGACATCGGCGGAGGCGCGGCCTTTGTGTCCTCGGTGACGGTACCCTCGCTGAGATCGACGTCGTTAAGGTGGCGCGCGCGGGGCCCGGCGCCGCTCCATGCGTGCCCGTCGTGAGCGTTGCCCCGAGCATCTTTTGCGCCTGGGTGTTGGTGGCGGCGGTGTGGCCGTTGCGACGGTCGCGGCGGTGGCAGTCGCATCCCTTGAGAGGAGCCGCATGAGATAACCGTTGCCGGTTGCCTCAAACTCCAGGCTCCCGAACCAGATGGTGAATCCGGTCGGGAGCGGGTCGGACGAACCGTAGGAGCAGCGGTCAACAAGACGCTCGGTACGGATCACCATCGAGAGAACTGGTGGGTCAAGAAGTCGATCACAGCGCGATTCCCCTACCTGGCGCGCCACTGTCGGTGCTGGAACCCAGCAGGGGTCCAAACACCTGCAGAAAGTGCGCTGTGTCCCATCTCTCGATGGTCGATGCAAGGCAACACAATGACACGAGATTTATCCTGGTTCCGATCTTTCGATCGTACGTCCAGCAGGGTGTGCTTGCGCACTATATTGCCTTGCACCGGGGGTGCTCGTAGTAGGGGGCTACAAGCTTGGCGGGAGAGGAGGATGAGCCCCCAAGTCCCTTAGAGCGAGTGGGAGGTTGAGCGTAGCGTTCTTGGCGAACTTAGCGGTGAATGAGTGAGCATGCGTGTTGTGTGCCTTGTGTCCTCCATTCCTAGGGGGCTGCTACCTCCTTTTATAGTCCAAAGAGGGGCAGTTACAAACAGTGAAAGTACAGAGCTTGGCACAGTGACAACGTATGACGGGGTATGGTCGCAGGCGTGGCTCCTGTCCTGGCTCGCGTTGTCGGATTATACGACTTCCTGGCTTATGGGGCTCTGGCGCATGACGTAGCGTTCCCTGTTCATGACGCGTGCTCCCTGTGCTCCTGGTTTTGAGGGCTTGCATCGTGCGACATCATCAAGTGCAGCAGGCTGTGCACCCATTCGAGGGTCCCCCATACCCGTTTGAGAGGTTCCCGTACCGGAGTTGGTGGAACAGGGGAGCGTGACAGCACAGGCCTGTCATACTGCACGGGTCTGTGCGCAGCGTCGAGGATGACCGCACGGTGTCAGGAGTTGGTGGAGATGACCGGAGATGGGTGAAGGATACGTCGCTTGACTTCCGCGTCCAAGGCCGTACAGAGCCATTAAATGCTTTTGTCCATGGGGCAGGTGAACCGTTAGCGGGCCCCACGAGCGAGGGAGACCTCGAGCGAGGCGGAGATGGGTTTCGAGGGCGGCCTCCGGGCCTCGAGCGAGGAGGCCTCGAGCGAGGCGGAGTTCCGATTCGCTCTAGGGGTGCTGGGCACCCTCGAGCCTGACGGAGGTTTTGACGCTGCCTCGCTTAACTCTCGCTAAGTTTATTAGTTCCTGTGGTTTAGTTGGTAATTATCGACATCTTAGGGCCCCCTTAGGATTGGCACCGACAAATAGGCAATGGATGCACTTGGCGGATCGACGCAGTCCGGAGTGGGTTCATGGCATGCATGCTTTTCTCGATGTGGCGGAGGACAACAAGTCGCCTTCAGGTGACATGTTATGTCCATGTGGACAGTGTAAAAATCAGATATCGTACAAATCAAGAGGAACTCTTCACTTCCATTTGATGACCCATGGTTTCATTCAAAACTATGCGGTTTGGTCGAAACACGGTGAAAAAGAAGTATAATGGATGACAATGAAGAAGAGGAGGATCATAACGACATTCCGATATTGGCTGATCAATATGGTGCCTTTGTTGATGTTGCAATGGAAGATGCTGGTCAGGAAGATGTTGATCCGCATAATGACCCTAATGATGCACTTGGTCAAATGTTACGTGATGCCGAGAAAGACTGCGACAATGACAAGGAAAGAAAAAAGATAGATCGTATGTTACAGGACCACAAAACTGATTTGTACCCAAATTGCAAAGAGGGGCTGAAGAGGTTGGGTATCACGCTTGATTTTTTGCAGTAGAAGGCATGTAATGGTGTTACTGACAAGGGTTTTGAGGAATTACTGAAACTCGTGAAAAAGATTCTTCCAAAGGGTGACGCATTGCCATCAACAACGTGGGAAGCAAAACGGGTTGTTTGCCTTCTCGGTTTAGAGGTGCAGAAGATACATGCGTGTCCCAATGACTGTATCCTATATCGTGGTGCTGAATACAAAAATTTGGATTGTTGTCCAGTTTGCAAATGCGCACGCTACAAGATCAGGTGGGATGACCCTGGTGAGGTTGATGGGGAGACTATTAAGAAAAAGATTCCTGCGAAGCTGGTGTGGTATTTTCCTTTAATACCACGTCTGAAGCGTTTGTTCAGGAACAAAGAGCATGCCAAGTTGATGCGATGTCACAAGGAAGAACGTAAGAACGATGGTATGTTGAGGCACCCCGCCGATGGATCCCAGTGGAGAAACATTGACCGAGCATGCCCAACGTTCGATGTCGATGCAAGAAATTTAAGGCTTGGTTTAAGTACTGATGGCATGAATCCATTTGGTGAAATGAGCAGTAGTCATAGCACTTGGCCTGTGACTGTATGTATCTATAACTTACCTCCTAGGCTATGCATGAAGCGGAAGTTCATTATGATGCCGGTGCTTATCCAAGGTCCAAAGCAACTTGGCAACGACATCGATGTTTATCTAAGACCATTGCTTGACGAACTTAAACAACTGTGGAAGGAAGAAGGTGTTACTATGTGGGATGAGTACAAACATGAAAGTTTTAACCTTAGGGCACTACTTTTCATCAACATCAATGATTGGCCTGTACTAAGTAACCTGTCCGGACAAACAAACAAAGGATATAAAGCATGCACCCATTGCTTAGATGATATCGAAAGCATCTATTTGAAGCATTGTAGAAAGGTTGTTTACATGGGTCATCGTCGATTTCTTCCACCGAGACGCCATGGACTTGTCTTTGATTGAAGCCTGGGTTTTGTAAGTGATTTATTCTAATCATTTCTTCTATTATCGTTTAAAAAGAAATCTATGACTGACAGGTCTTTTTTTGGCTTATCATGTAGAATGGAGATTCAAATATGTCGGAGGGACTGCGTTTTTTACGTTGGTTTCATTGACCCGTCAAAGATAAACAGAGACATGATTTTCTCAGATCCAGAGGGTACATATCAGAACTTATTCAAGTTTGTGGATAGACAAAATTGGATGGACTCCATACTGTTGCCATACAACTACGGGTGCGTTCCAACACTAAGTACTCCATTTTATTTTCTTGATTTCTCATTATTATCTCATTAATTATACTATGACACTTATATGTATCCATGCAGTTTCCACTGGATCCTCATAGTACTGAATCCAGATAGAGGTGTGGTAAACGTCTTTGATTCGTTGAGGAAACCACAAAAAGAGTATCAAGAAATAATTGACATGTTTACAAGGTCGTATATATATATTTTTGACCAATTCAAATTTCCTTACATTATTGACTTATTTGAACTTAAATTTGTGGCTACAACTTGATTATGTAATCGCACCAGGGGCGCTAAAGGGGTACCCCTTTAGCACCGAAAGATTAGCACCGGTTGGAAACCCGGTGCTGAAGGGGGTTTCCCAACCGGTGCAGATGCGTATTTCTCTACCAGTGAGATACGCGAAGCAGAAGCCGTGAGAAATGAAGGTTGCCCGCACATGTGGCATACCTTTTTTCTGAAACTAGATGTCAGACCTCGAGATCATTTCTGGAGCATCCAAACATCTTGGTCATGTGCCCAAGATGATATCATATTCCGGCGAGAAAGGTGGTATAGGTCCTTCCCCTCTGATCTCCACAGAACCAAAAGCGAGCAACGTGAGGCGGCCCCAGAAAGGCTCGATCGTTCGCCAAAAGCGCAGGAGGTCGCAGTGGACCTGTGGCATGAGGCGGCCGGCCAGCGCGCGTGTGGTGAAGCTCAGCTTTCCGACGACCCGGGCGGCCGGGACCGACGACTGCAAAGAGGAATGGAAGAAGGAAATGTGCTCTAGTGCGTTCGATCTCGCGCTGGGACGAGATCGATCTGTGGCGGCCGGCGAAAAAGAGGGAGATTCCGTAAACCACGGTCGGTGGTCGCCATTAGCTGCCACCGTACGTACGTGTGTGTGTACAGGAGGTTGGCATCGATCACGAGCGACGCTTTTGTTCAGCGCGCCCACCAATCAATCCTCTGTTCGGTCTTTGTCAGCAGAGTTGCAGTGACGTGCGTTGTTGCCGAAGCACATGTGTTTCATGGTGGTGGGGCTAGCAAAGCTATCAACTTTTCGTTAAAAAGGATCTGATGATGAACCCTTGCAGTTGCAGGGTGAAGTCGTGTACGTTGTTCTTGCGATACACTCGATGGCCGGAAACTGAACGACCGTTGAACGCATCTTCTGCAGCTAACAAAATCTGTTACACACAGTATAGTCCCAGCTAACAAAATCTGTTACACACAGTATAGTCCGGTCAACACGAGCGGTGGGAGAGAGGCTTTCTTCTTTCGGCTTGGTGGTGTTGCTGACTCGACCGGTGGCTTTCTGCGTCCGGCATCCACACCGGACGCGCCGTTTTTCTGCTCCGGCCGTTGACACGTCGCTTCCGACGCTGGGATTTGGTTTGGCTGGTCGTTTAAAATGCGGCCGAGGCCGGCTGTGTCCGTTGAACGGGCGGATGCTTCCTCCCGCACGCGCACGGGAGAGCGCCGTCGGTCGTGTCGCGCCGCCGGCTGGGCAAAAGCCGAGCATCCACGAGAGCGAAAATTCCGAGCATACAAGCGACCGCGGAGCCTAAAACTTGAATGCTATTGGTTGCATGCAGTTTGGGCCCACTCGCTTTGGATTGCTATTGGTTGCATGCGCGTGGGGACCACGAGAGAATATTTGGGTTGTTTTTGGATTGCTTGGATGCTTGACATGTGGCGCGATGGATGGTTCAAGATAAGCTCCGCGGCCGCTTGTATGCTCGGTAATACATTGCAGGAGCATCCACCACCGTATATATGCCACACAAATTTCGGCAAGGGTAAGGAAGGACTTTAATTGGTAAGGAGAGTGGGAATGTTAGAATGAATTAGGCTTGGGTCCATACACTGTGTTAAAGTTTGGAATACATCTCAAATAGATCGTCACTACATCTCTATCTCACTAAATCATGAGTTTGTGCGCAAGTCTCACCTTAGAGCAAGGCTTATGGAATACGCCCGCTGCCGGCTGTAACAGGGCCATGTCACTCAAGCTATAGTATGTTAGTGGCGGGTCCCACCACTCATTTAATGTCATGCGTGAGCCAGCAGCGGAGCAGAACCAATAGCACTCTAGGGGGCCATGATGACAGACGCACAGGGCTTTGCTGCGCCCGCTTTTCGCCGGCGCATCACGACTCGCTCGCTCTCGTCTCTCTCCTCTTTTCTCTCTCCCCCACGTCAGATAGTGCTGATATGGCTGTTCATTTCGACTGCTGATTCAGCACTATAATACTTGCTCTTAGCTTTAAAAAATGACAAAGTAAATGATAAAGATACGATCTTTTTTTCTCATTAGTATTACTCCCTCCGTTTCAAATTATGTGTAGTACAGTTTTATCATAAATTAAACTTCTCAGACCAAGAGATGCCCTGACGGCCGAAGCATATGCATGCAGAGATGGTCTGATCCTGCTATTCTGTGTGTGGAGGACTGGAGACTGACTACCAAGAGTTAGTTGGCATTTGGAGAAACAGACAGGGTGGTCGATTGGTGATAGCACCAGTCATCATGGAGATTCAGAAACGTAGCCTATGTTTTCAGAGTTTTTCCCTTTCTTATGTTAATAGGCGTTGTAATAAAGTAGCCCATGAACTGGCCAAGCAAGCTGGTGAAGAACAAAGATGGTGGTGTGGCTAGAGACCCCGCTCTGCATTCACACAGTTTGCTAGAGGCAGATTGTATTCCTCCGATGTGATATGAATGCAAGGCCTTTGTCCTAAAAAAAATCAAACTTCTCAGACCAAGTTTACATGAAACACACCAGCAAACATCCATTAGTTTCGCTAAATCTTTTTTTTTGCGAAAAGATTAGTTTCAATTAAATCAGTCACGGAATATGTTTAGATCATTTTGTAAATTTTATTTTGGCATGTGTAAATATAATTTTCTACAAAGTTTGTCAAGACTAAATTAGATTCACTTAAAACGTAGCAAAAAAGCTATATTTAGGAGGAAAGTTTGATTCTCCATTTAGCTCACCTGCTCTATTCATGCAAAGGGGAATAGCTACTTCAAATAATCAAATTGCAATAACTATAATTGGGATCCTGATGGGCTAAATGTTCGCTAGTTGGGCTGTTGATGGGCTGATTTCAGTTCTCTCGGTTAACCGAGAACCGAACCGAAGTAACCGGAGAAATTCGGTTCCTGAGAAACAGGAACCGAACTGAGGACCGAATTTCTCGATTCCGGTTATTTCGGTTGGGTTCTCAGTTTTTTTCCCAGGGTTATTCAAATTGCAATAAGTAGAATTGGGATCCCCAGTAGGTTGTGCAGGGGAGTCGCCTCTTCCCTATCCTGTCCTCTTACTTCGCTACTCTAGCTCCATCCAATCTCCACCTTCCGGCCTCCTCCCTTTCATTCCGCGGCATCCTCATCGGTGGCAAAGAGGGGTGGGTGAGTTTCGCACAGCCTCTTTGTAAATACCTAGTATTAGTTTTTGTCCGAATATGGTCTTCTTCCCTTGGTGTAGTTGTGGTTGCCACCAACGTCGCCGGCTTCTCTAGTGCCAAGGTGAGTCTAAATAAAATAAATCTGCCTCGCCCTTCGCCTGCGTAGATCCCTTCCTCCTCGTCTTCGTATTCGCCTCTATCTGCCCGGATCCGCTCTCTCTCCACGCCGTCGTCAACACACCTTCGTTGTCATCTGCCTTCATGCAGCCATGCGAACTTCTGCAAGTCCTCTTTAGACACTACGGCAGCAGCCCAACAGCGACCACCCACTGGCTCTAGGCACGCCAATGTAAGGATGCGTTTTCCTTTTTTAAAAAAAATACATGTGTGAGACTTATCAAAAAAGAACTGCAATAAGTACACACCTGCTTAATGTTTACTTTTTGCGCGCGCACCGGTGTGACGCAACTGTACTGTGATAAGCCTTGACGTGTCTCGATCGCGTCCTCTAACACGCACAGTAGTACACATATACGCACCTCGTGCCTCAGCTGCAGCCGCCGCAAAACGAGTTCTTCGGTCCCGCGTTGAATTTCGCAGCTTACGCGCCCTGCTCAACAGGTCAGCGAAAGGAAACCAGAAATTAATAGATTAATAGACTCGCGGAGGCGCGCGGCTACCAGCACAGAATATCCATACTTAAATTCAATTGCTCAGTTGAGTATATATGCAAGTCAAAACACGATCGATGTGTGATGTGTCATGTGTGTACTTAAACTCTGACTATATCTTGGAGGCAAATTATTATTTTGACTCGAGAGATTGATCTATGATGACGTTTGTGCTACCGTACCTTGTGTGCCGTCAGTTTTGCTTCCCCTCGAACAGTGATATTCATTTCGTTGGACTGGGCTGAAAAGTCTGAAAAAAATAATCTGGTTGTATTCTGTGAGAAAAACAATCTACTAGGTTGGGATGATAAGCCAAGCTAACAGGACAGTAAAGAGTAGTATATTGCTCATTGCGAGCCTATTATTAATCAATCGATTTTTGTTTTCTATTCGGCGATCACTTGCATTTTGCGTTACGCTAGTATAACTAGCACAAGGGCACATGCCGCAGGCACGTGTTTTAAAAAAATTAATAAATTAGAGATGTAGTCAATATGGACTATTTAAATTAATTTAGAGCGTTCGATCATCATAAAATCTAACGGTATATGCTCAAAGGTGTAAGAGTTTTAAATTAAAGATGTAATCAACATGTACTCTTTAGATTAATGAAGAGCGTTTGATCATCGTAAAATTAGACGGTGTAGGAGGTGTAAAAGTAAGATTTGTATGACCGTCAAATCTTTCGCTCTTTATAGTATAGATAATCACGTAATTAACTAAAGTGCTGAACACAACCAAGAACTAATTGCAGGTTAGTTTACTTGTCCAAAACTACATCTAAATTCAGCGGGAGGTCACATAGCCTTAGTAGTATGGCCTGCCACCATTAGAAAAAGAGTTAATCAAACTACTAATTAGAACAAGTATAATAGGATGACGTGGGTGAGTAAGTTGAAGTGGTATGTCATTTTTATGATGAGTTGGAGAGACAATCGTCTGTAACACGGATTATAGTCATGTAAGCGAAAGAGGGAGGAGAGGTGAACCAAATATTTAATACTACAACTCATATATATAGCCAGCTATTATACAAATAGGCGGATAGGTGGCTTAAAATTGTATGGCAATCTTATATAGCTAGCTGCATATTAAATTATTGACCTTACTCTTAGGCCAAAAGGCTATAAGGCTAAGATGGCCTTGCCAGGCTCGCAATGGCACCCTCCCACAACCTCAAAAGCCAAAAGTAAGGTCCATCTCTATAGTGTTATAGTACTTCTGTCATTTATCCAATGTAAAAATCACGTGCAATTTGGCTGAATATCCCAGGATCTCTCTGATCCCAGGAGCTCGACATAGCCCAGCAGGAAAATCCAGCCCAAAAGGGAAAGGTAGCATAGGAAAACAGTAGCCCGCCCAGTGGCGGCGTGCAGGAAAAAAGAAGGGCTAAATTTTGGTGCGTCTGTATATCGTGTGGAGGTGAATAAAAATTAAAAAAATATATACACATGCTACTAATTAAAATTTTCAAATCTCTTGTATGCCACTAACAGTGATCATAGAGATCTCAGAAGGAAAAATATTATTTTACTCCATTCACCTATTCACTTTGTCCATTTCATATCTTAATCGAAATATTGGCATAATTTACTCCGACTTTCTAATCAGGTCGAGTAATTTAGTTCCTAAGCAGTATTCCTATCCTAATGCGCTTAGGTCACATGGTTTTGACTGAATCGAATTGCATTAGCAACAAGGATATCTGAGCTAGCTATTTGAATGATGACTAGTAGTCTCAGATGATGATGTGGAGGAGAAAAAGTGATGAGAGAGAGTCACTAGCTACGAGCAAAAATAGTCTAGCTATTTCACGTGGATCGAGGAAATGAGGTCTCATGTGAGATAACAATATGTGCTAAAGTATAATAGATTACTCCCAAACACATCACTCGTCGGACGCGTTGTCTTCCTCAGACGGCGGTTCTTCCCCCCTTGCGCTTCTCTCTGCCGCCACGAAGACCGAGTGATTAGAACTAGGAGGTGGATGTTGGCAGCTGTTAAGTACCAAATATGGTCGTCAACATTCTCTAATAAAGTGCCAACATTCTCTAATAAAGTGAAGGATTGGCATTTCTTATACGCATTTTACCTTTCGAATAATGTAGTTCCACATGTCCTTGAAGAATATTTGATCGTAGGTGTTTTGCTATAGAAATAAGAAGAAAACCACACACATGGATCCAAGTGACAAGACTCCAACGAATCAGACATCATCACGTGTGCATCACATGGATTGAAGGGCCCACAACAGACCCAAACCGCCTCAAACCAGCGTGTGCACATGCAGCAGACCTTAGGTCCCACATGTCAACCACCCTGAAGAAGCACACCACGAGGGGGCCCACAGGGGTTCGGCCAAACCATAGGATCGGTCAAACCGCCTTAAAGCCGCCTCATCTCCACCTTACACATGGCGGCTTGTGGTGTTGTCCTGAAGGTCGGTTGTCCGTGGATACCTCGAATATTCCCTCGGAGGATGCCACTTGGAGCCTATACATATGAGTGGAGGGGCTCTTATTTGACACACACAACTTGGGCAATCACTCTCTTCCATTAGGCTCTAGGCTTAGAGAAGTTAGGCTAGAGTCGCTTTATTCAGGTTCCAAGTGATCTTGGAGTGAGGGTATGGCACTTGTATCTTTTAGTTCTAAGATGCTTTGATCTACTTCAATGATATATCTTTTTTATACAATGTTTGTCTCTCTCATGACATGAATGAGCGGTGTCCAAGTTCTTGCCTTCTACACATGCTAGGCTTATATGCTTTTGATTCAATCATATACCCTTGCATTGATTGTCTTGAATTGAGTGCCATCATGCTTGTTAGACTTTGATATAGTTCAATTAGAGTATGGTTTCATATGCTGAATAGCTTCCATGATCTATGCCACAGTATGGGTTTACCTGTCGTTTTTACGATCACCTTTATCATAGTCTGTGCTATCTGAATTGATCAATGTGTGGTGAACAATTCTAGCATGAAGCTCGGATTGGAATCATTGTGTAAATATGAATGTGCCCTACGGTTTGGCCGAGGTAGGCCGCAGGAGGTGACAACCATGTTGGACCCTCCCATCATCTCCTCGTCCCGCACAAGTCGGCACCTCACCGGGGATTTGGAATCCCCCGTCCACCATTGCTGCACTGCTTGAAGCTCCGCCACGACAGTGAACTCCCTCCACGCCCCTGTTGACGCGCGGCGCTGCGCTCCCTGCGGCTACTGGTCCACCGCGTCGCTTTGCTGTTGGTGCCCCGTCGACGCCACAACTGTTGGATGCATGCTCTGAAATCCTTCACGTTTGTGTGTTACTGTAGGAGTTCGTAAACGAGTAACAACCTCGTCATGATCGAGTGACGAGGGGGGTTATCTCCCCCCTGTATCTGGGGGCATAGGCTTACTCTATTCGTGTATATGTAATTCTTCTCTAAGTTATTCTAGTGCAATGCGTAGGAAGTACTTTAGAATCTAGATGCTAACTCTTTGTCCTCCTCCCTAGCCTAATTTATCCTGAGATGATCCCTTGTGTGTCACACTACCCAACTCTGTATTATCTTGGCAAGATCGCTTTCGGAGGCGTTGGAGTTGATTTGGGAGAATAGCCGGATTGGTTGGAAAGAATTTTTATCGGCTCCCATTCACTCCCCCCCTCTCTGGTCGCCGATTCGGTCCTTCAATTGGTATCAGAGCCGGTTACGGATCTTTGCGACTCTAACCAGTCTATGATCCACAGGGCGACAAAGAAAAAGGCGATTTTGATTCCGGATTTGGGTGTCGAGTTTTGATCTTGCTTTTGACTAATCCTAACCGGTGCTTTGAGCTATGGCACCAAGCTCTTCTTCTTGTGTGTCTCTGTCCTCAGGTGGAGAGAAGTGCGATGAGCTGAATGGTGGTGACAAAGGGATGACATGCGGCGAGGAGCTTCGATCCGGAGGACATGCGGCGTGACTGCAAGGCTTGCGTCGGAGGGAAGCTAGCGTGCAGTGGAAGGCGTCCCGGCCGGAAAAATCTGATCCAAAAGTCAAATTTGCCCCTGAGGGGTATGTATCTCATTAAGGATAGTTTAGTCTTTAGAGCACCACCACTTGGACTACTAATAGGGCCCTTAGGCCTTGGTGGCTGCCATCCTTTAGGGATCCTTTCATTTTCTCTTGGACTTGTAGTTTTCCCTTTATCGCTTCCACCTAGAACTATTTCAAATCTTTCCTAGTTTGTATAGGTGAATTCATGGTTTGTTGATTGAGTTTGTGCTGCTCATCTTTGTGCCATGATTTGAATCCACGAGTTCTTTTTCGTTTACCTATTTTCGGAGCTATTTTTGGGGGATTTCCGTTCTTCTCTTCCTAGGGTGTTTTCTCTCGGATTTCTTTGGGGGATTCACGTATGAGTGCCTTGTGCCTCTTTTACTGGTGATCTCTTGCCCCCAAACGCCGGGAATCGCTTTGGATTTGCAGTTTTCGGGATGAACTCGGGGTGGAAGTGTTCTTCACGAGATCTGAGATTCCGGGAGTTCTAGAGTGTTTGAGGCCGAGATTTTTGGGGAATATACTCCACTGAAGGTGTACATCATCTCCCCAAAGTTTCGTCTCAAGAGCTCAAGCCGTTTGGGAGATCGACTCACGAGTTGACTTTTTCCCGAGAGCTCCCAGATTGACCGCCCCCAGGAGGTTAAACCGCCCCCCCCTAGGCGGTTAAACCGCCCCTAGGGAGGTTAAACCGCCCCTGGCTGGGCAGAGAAGGTTTTGCCTCGTTTCGGTTCGTTTTGTGTTCGTTTCGATCGATTCGAGTTCCGCTGCGTGTTTCTTGCTCCTAGGGTCAGTAGCTTGACAGTGGCTACGTGATCTTGGCAAGATCGCTTTCGGAGGCGTTGGAGTTGATTTGGGAGAATAGCCGGATTGGTTGGAAAGAATTTTTATCGGCTCCCATTCACTCCCCCCCTCTCTGGTCGCCGATTCGGTCCTTCAATTGGTATCAGAGCCGGTTACGGATCTTTGCGACTCTAACCAGTCTATGATCCACAGGGCGACAAAGAAAAAGGCGATTTTGATTCCGGATTTGGGTGTCGAGTTTTGATCTTGCTTTTGACTAATCCTAACCGGTGCTTTGAGCTATGGCACCAAGCTCTTCTTCTTGTGTGTCTCTGTCCTCAGGTGGAGAGAAGTGCGATGAGCTGAATGGTGGTGACAAAGGGATGGCTGTTATGCGTCTTTTGGAAGAAGTGCATCAAGAAGATGATCTTCGACGCAAGCTTCACAAGATGAGTAGAAGTAAACTCTCCCAAGGTATAATTGACTTGTTTACTCGCCTTTGTGCTTATGGCGAGACAATTACTGATCTTGAAAAGAAAATTGGCATGTCTAAGCTTGATTCTTCTCCATGCAAATCTTGTGATGCCTTGCGTATTAAATTGGAGAAAAGTGTTAAGTTTGGTGAATGGCATGTTCAGGATGGTAGAAAATTACAAGATGAGATTTGTGATTTGGAGTCTGAGATTGCTTTGTTGAAGTCAAATGCTTCTTTACCATGTGCTTCTTGTGAGTCTTTGCATGCTGAAATTAAAGAATTGAAATTGACTCACACCACTTGTTTGAATGAACTTGAGCATGCTAAGGCTCAAATTTGTGAGATGAAGTCCATGCCTTGTAGCACTTGCTCTTTGATTTGTGATGGTGATGTTTGCCTTACTTCTTTGGATACACATGATACTTTGCTCGATGTGAATGATGATGTTTCTTCTTGTGTTGATGCTTTGGATAGCTCTCCTATAGCTATTCCTAAGCTTGTTGATTCTTCTGGTGCTGTCCAAGATAATTCAAGTGGCAAGGGTGCTTCTCACTTTTTCGGAACTCATGCTCCCAAACCGAAGTTCCTTTGCACCTTTTGCAAAAGAGATGGGCATACCGTTGAGTTTTGCTTTCGTCGTATCAAACATGAGAGACGTGTGTGCGCTAAAGCTTTTAGGAAGCCACGTAGCCTTTCCTATGGCACGTGTGATCCTAATTTGGGCACAAAGTCAGATATTGGAGGTTCTTGCTCTAAGCCCCAAGGGATTTGTTGATTGAATGAGAATGGTGATTTGTCCTCTCGGACTGTGCCTACAGACAGGCCTTTGTACCATTGCTCTTATTGTGACAAGGATGGGCATCAAGAGAGCTTTTGCTATAGGCGTGCAAGACGCATGCGGCGAGTTCGTGCTTCTAGGCCTTTGGTTGTTCATAGCCCACCTCATGGCATGAACACTTGTGTGCCTAGTCAGAAGCCGCATTTTGTTGATGGGTTTTATGACTCTTCTTCTAGTGGGGTAGTTCGTGATCGTGGACATGTTTCTAGAGTTTCTCGTGTTTGTCCACGACATGATTTTCATGGTACTTCTACTGGTTCTTCATCTAAGATCTCGAGGGATCGTTGCCTTTTTACTAGTGGTAGCACTCGTTCTTCTTATCGAGTTTCTACTTTGAGGCATGGTTCCAAGTGTGTTCGAAGCATTCTCGTTTGAACCGGCATTTGCATCATGCTAACCCACGTGATAAGTTGAGTACATTTTTTACCCGTGTGACCAAGTCTTGGGTTCCCAAGTATATGCTTGCTAACCCTTCGGGATCCAAGACTCGGGTTTGTTTGTCCTCTCATGTGTAGGTACGAGGACGCGGGTTGGAGAACATGAGCTTGGTGACTCTTGGTTTTTTGCATGATCAAGGTTTGATGGTTCTCCACACCCTTTGAATGGCCTCAATGTGGCCTTTGTACACTTTGTATCAGTGTTATCCTAAACGCTAAACGGTAAACAGTCGGTCACCCACCGTTTAGCTCATTATACGGACTAAACGGCCAATTAAACGGATTAAACGGCCATTAAACGGGCTAAACGGATGATTAAACGGACACAGTTAGGCACTGTGTAGCGTTTAAACGGTGTGTAAACTGGGCTAAACGGCCGTTTAGGCGAACAGTGCTTTGTATAGTGAGTATCTCTTTTGTACACTCTTGTGCTCTCTTGTGTATCTTTGGCATGTTTTGTGCTTGTATCATGCCTTTATGTTTTGTGTAGCATTTTATATATTTGCTCTCGTTGTTGGATATGCATATACCATGGTTGGCTAGCAACATTTCTTGTTAGCATGTATGATCTTCTTGTATATCTTGTCATGCTAGCTTTGTGATATATGTTGGTGGACTAGTCACCTTTGTATGATAGTGTGTGATCCACATGAACTCCTTGCCATGTTTCCTCATATGACTCAAATTGCTTATGGCATGTTGTTCTTCTGGTATCCTTTTAGTTGGTATCTTTTGATTAGTTCCTTTGTCTTTGGGTTGCATTTACCTTCTTTTCGATTTCTCTTCCTTTTGTCTCTGTTTTGGAGCTTTCCATTTGCTTTTTGTACACTTTTTCCTAGTCTTCTTTTGCTAGGCATCTTTGGTTGAGGGGGAGCTCAGCTTTAATTAAGGGAGAAAATTTGCTCAAGTTGATTTGAAAAGGAGAGGACCTTGCTTATGGCTTTTGGATTGCATGAGCTTGTGAGTTTGCTGACCTGAACCTTGGATTTGCATTTCAGTTGCACATTCCAGGGGGAGCTTATGTTTGAACTTGAACATTGGATTTGCATTTTGGATTGCACATTCCAAGGGGAGCTTGTGGTTTGAACTTGAACCCTGAAATTATATTTTGGATGTACATTTCAGGGGGAGCTTTGTATTTGTGCTTTGATCGCGCTCGTGTATTGAGTTTGAGCTTGCCCATGTTTCTACCCAAAACCAGAGGCTTCTCTTGTAGCATATTGTATACTATTGTATTTTGATTTGCTTTTCCATCTTTGTATCTTGATGTATAGTTTGCATTTTGCATCTTGTGATATATCATGCTGCATTTGTATCATATCTCAGGATGAGCTTCTCCTACATGCAGTGATTGCTACAACTTGCCAGTTCTTAGATTTTAGCCAGGCTTGCTATGGATTGATGATTGGCTATGCTCCTGATGGTTTTGATATATATCTTGTTGAGATAGTCATCTTTTGAAAGTAAAATCACAAACTGAACTTAAACTCTTTTCACCCATGAGTAAATGCCTTGCATGTCTTGTTTGAGCTGAGATGGCTATATCTTGTCTAGATCATGCTAGGAGATGTTGTTCTTTTCAATTGGGTCAAAGACTTTGTCATTATGAATGTTTAGCCCATGTTTTATCTTGTGGAGGAGCATAAGCTTCTTTTTGTCGCAAAGACATTTCATGTACCATGCTTAATTTGAAAAACTTGAAAAATGAGATTCTATGCTTGAAAGAAGTAAAATGAGAAAAGATGAATTTGAAGAAAAAATTGCTCATGTCTCTATGCTTTCACCATTGCACACACTTGCACACATGGGTGCTAAGCGGTTGCATGTTGTTTGCCGGAGAAGTCTCCCATGAGAAGTGAACACATGGCTCCGTGCTTTGACATGACATGAGATAGAATTTGGGTGCTTGTAATGATCTTTTGTTGAGAACACTTGTCCTTTCATGATTTTGATAAGATGATGTTCATGTATGCTTGAATGATTCATGTTTAGGTTTTTGCTCATGTGGTGATCCCTTTTTTTGATAAAAACTCAACAAATTTGACCTTGGCTTTGTCGATGAGCTATATGTCTTTACCTTGATGGCAATGCCTTGTGTACCATCTAGTTTGCCTTCTCTCTAATTAGTGGCATTTTGTAGTGCTCATTGTATATTTGAGAAGCTTGTAGTTGCATGTCTTGGTCTTTCGCCTTGATTTGTGCATTGTCAACAAGGGGGAGAAATTGCTAGATTTATGAAGCTTTGGCCAAGGGGGAGAATTTTTGTGAGATTGTGGAAAGTTTATGGCAAAGTTGCTTGGGGAGAATTTGTGAAGTTTCTTATGGGTTTCTGAAGGAAAAACATTGCTGGATGTTATTGAAAGCTTTTGAGATCGAAATGGAATTTCTCTGAGATTTTTGTGCGAGTTTTGCACTTTTGAATTTGGTCATCTGCCAGGGGCGGCGGTTAAACCGCCCCTGTGTTGTGTGCACAAGTTTTGTGAAGTTTTGAGCCATTTCGAGTCTTTTTCGCACGCACAAGTTCACTTGTTCAGGGGGAGTTGCATATTTTGCAGGGGGAGTGCTTTGAGTATCCTGAAAAGTGATTTGGAGATTTGTGACTTGTGCTTTGTGCTTTTGCTCTTTTGCCGATGGTGTTGAGCCCTTTCGCTTCTTCTTGAAGGGTCGGCGTTTCTGGAGCTTTCTCTTGTGAAGTAACTTTGTTCTCGGCTTGTTCTTGCTTTTAGTCACTTGCTTGAGTCTTGTTTTCGATTTCTTTTATATTTTCTTTATATCATTGGTTACTATGTGTGTGTTGTCAATGCACTCATCAAGGGGGAGATTGAGGACCCGGTGTGTCCGAAGACCGGTGGATGGTCGCTTCCTGGTGTGATTAGTGATTGACAACGTGGTGTGGATTGACGTTTCCCTTGGCTCAAGTATTGCAGGTGTAGAATGCGGCTTGGTTGCATTGGTGCAGGTGAAGAACAGGCGCGAAAGGTCTTAGCCATGGCGGCCTCCGAGGAGCGGAGAGACAAGTAGGCTTGGTTCGAGGGACCCGGTGGCCAGATGGATCAAGTGTGGTTCACATGCTGGCAAGAACGAGCAAGGGGACGTGGTTCCGGTGCGAGGTAGCGGCTCACAACCGAAGCTCGTACGCGTACGTGAAGCCGGCGCAAGGTAGCGGCTAACAACCGAAGTTTGCGCGCGGGGTTTGGTGATTTGGCCACAAAATCATCGGTGGACGGTTTCCCTTGGTTTGGGCCTCAAAACCAAGGCCGCGGACTCGACGAGGCGAAGTTGGGCGGCTGGGCTGAGGTGACCAGCCAGGGGCGGTTTAACCGCCTCCCCCTGGGCCGGCCCAAAATCGGCGTCGAGGAGCTTCGATCCGGAGGACATGCGGCGTGACTGCAAGGCTTGCGTCGGAGGGAAGCTAGCGTGCAGTGGAAGGCGTCCCGGCCGGAAAAATCTGATCCAAAAGTCAAATTTGCCCCTGAGGGGTATGTATCTCATTAAGGATAGTTTAGTCTTTAGAGCACCACCACTTGGACTACTAATAGGGCCCTTAGGCCTTGGTGGCTGCCATCCTTTAGGGATCCTTTCATTTTCTCTTGGACTTGTAGTTTTCCCTTTATCGCTTCCACCTAGAACTATTTCAAATCTTTCCTAGTTTGTATAGGTGAATTCATGGTTTGTTGATTGAGTTTGTGCTGCTCATCTTTGTGCCATGATTGAAAAGCGAAGATCGGAACTAGGACCTGATCAAGACGACTTGCAGGGCCGGTGAAGGGAGGGAAACCTTCCGATGGAGCTGCAAGATTTCATAAGCAAGTCTGAATACCACCGCACTCAGCAAGTACATAACAATCGAAGGTATGAACATGCATTATTAGTTGACAAGTGATTAATAAATCGGTGTTGGGTCATGGAGGGGCAAGAACCTCCCTACCAGTCCCCCTGGTGATTCTGGCCCGGATCCTTCTGTCGATCTCGCAATCACCTTCATCTCATTATCGATACTCCTATAGGTTATTCTTGGCTAATCTGTGGGAGCTTTAACCAGACGGGCTCGTAACCGAGAGCCACGGCTATCGATAGATTGGGTAACTCTGCAGAGGTTTGAAACTATACGGTCAGGCGACCCTTCCGTGGCCAACGGTGGGGCCACCCTACGGGACTCGTATCCACTGGCGTCCATCTCTGGACAGCTTCCATCTGGGTCTACCCACGGATGCTACTGGGTTCTAAACAGGGATCGCATAAACGTCCACACAAGGACACCAACCCGGGTATGGATGCATCATACAAATTAGGGCATGCATCGCCCGTGGGCCCTACCAGCCCTGTCACATGCGACCCGTGCCGACCAGTCCCAGCCCTCTGTCTGGGGCTGTCTCCAGCATTTTCGTTGCCCACCGTGGCCCCTGGGGTAGCTTTGCCAGAGGTAGCTGGTGGATTGTGAGTCGAGGCCTCACATTACAGGGCATTCCCGAAGCCTATGTCCTTTTTGGCCCGTATAGCCGTACATGGCGTTGGAAAGACTTTCCCAAGAACCGGTCCTTAAGCGATCAAGGTAGGCCTCTGGATAGGAGCTCCTCCGAGACTATCCACCCTACCTCGCATCTTCTTCCCCCTGGTGCCTCTCGCGACCAGGGTTTCTAGCACTGGGTAGTGTCTTGAGTAGTTGGGGGTATCTGAGTGGCTAACTCTCAATGCAACTACAGACATTTAGCTAAGAGTAGAGCATGTTAATGCAATTGATTATCATGAGCAAGGAAATTGCTAAGACTTGCCTGATACGGTGGTAGTCTCCGCCGGGGCTATAATCCTGAGGTTTCCTGGCGGAGTAACTATACAAATACAAGTACATGACTAATCAATCATCACAGCGAATGAATTATTTGTGGAGAAAGGGGCTGGGTAGAATAGTTATAGGGGTGGTTTCTAAGTTAATCGAGGGTTTAGAGCCGATGTTTTGAATAGGGTTTGGGTCTCCCGGGGGTTTAGACGGGGTTCGGAAAACGTCGGTGGAAGGCAATAAATTACTTCTAAGCTTAAGAAAGGTTTCTAGGGAATCTAATTTTATGAAAAAACTTAGAATATATTTTAATAATTTTAGGATGGTACTAAATTCTAATTCTATAGGCTGAAAAAGAATCCTTCTAATTCTAAACCCTAGAAATGGGTATAAATAAATTGGATGGTACTAAATAGCTTATTATTTTCCCTAGTATTTTTAGGTATTTTCTGGGAATTTTTGGAAATTTCTAAGGTGGAGAAATAACTCTTTGGGTGCACTAAGCCGGGTGTACATAGCATTTTCCCTGTGTTTGTGCGGCTGACAAGTGGGGCCGGCTGACGCCAGCACTGGCGCCATCCCGCAGGTCACTGTGCTGTGGACCGGTGCCCATGGGCACGTGGACCACGCGGCCCGTGAGCCTGCGGTCCACTAGACCGAGTGCATGCAGAGCGGGGAGGTGGAGGTGGAGGTGGCGGCTGACGCGGGCTGTCTGGGTGGCTGGCAGGCGGGGCCAGCGCTCGCGTGGCTGCCACGCAGGCGCCACGCAGGCGCCGGACTTCGCGACGGCGCGGAGGGGCTGCAGGGGAGGTTCGCCGGAGAGCTCGCCGCCGGCGGCGACAGAGCAGCTCTCGCGGTGGTGAAGGCACCTACGGCCTCAGTGTAGTACGGCGGACACGGCGAGGATGATCTCGTCGAGGGTCGAGGGCTGATGCGGCGGTGCGGGCTCGCCGGAGCTCGAGCGGCGGCCGGTGGGAAGGGGAAAACGCGGCGAGGGGTTTCTGAGGCTTTGGCTAAGGGTCAGGCGCACCCAGTGGTTCGCGTGGAGTGGGTTGAGGCACAAGGGCGTGGGGAAGGGTGCCGGAGCTGGCCGGCGGCTTGCCGGGGCACGGCGGCGCGCACGGCAACCGGCCGTGGCTCGGCTAGCAGTGGGGGAGGGGAAAAGGAATGGGGAAAGGGTCGTGGTGGTGCTAGGGTGCTCACCGTGGTGTCGCAGAGGTGAGGAACGGCCGGAGCAGCGGCGGGGTCGACTGGCGGCTATCTCCCGTCGCGGCGGAGCTCGGGCGGCGCTCTTCAAGGCGCAAGTGTCCTCTGGGGCAGGTCGCCTCACGCCTCGGGCGTCAAGAGGTGCTCCGAGCGGTGCTGTGGCGGCCGGAGGGAGGTCTGAGGGTTTGGCGACGGCGGTGGTGCCGGAGCAGCGCGGTGGCGCTCCCGCGTTCGCGGTGGCGCTCCCGCGTTGGCGCGGTGTGGTGTGGTGTGGTGGTGTTGAGCTCCATCCGGGGCGCGCGTGGGGCTATTTATAGCCCGGCGGTGCTCCCTGGGGGCTCACCGGGGCAGCGGGGCGACGACACGCGGCATGGCGAGCTCGCCGGCGTGCGACGCGTGCGGCCGCGGTAATTCGTGCGAATGGCCGGGGGAAGGGTGTCGGCGCCGCACTCCGCGCGCGGTGGCTTCACGTGGTGCTGGCACGCGTCCCGCGCGTCTCTGTCGGGCTTATCCCAGCCAGAGGAGGGAGATCGTGCGGCGACGGCGAGGGCAGGGGCGCTACGAGATGGAGGAGGTGGGGGCTCTCGTGCCGGGATGGCTTCCCTGACGCAAGCAGGGAGCGGCAGGGGTGGCGTGGCGTTGGTCTTGGGGCGCCACGCGAGCTGAGAGCGTCGCGGTGGCGGGATGGCCGCGCGGTGGCGTCGGCGCCGGAGAAATGAGGGAGGGGGGAAGAACCGGGGAGGAAGAGGGAGGAAGACGACGGCGGTGTGGGCCGGGCCGTATCGCGCGAAGATGAGCCAGAGAGAGAAGTTGAGGGGGCGTTTGCGAACTTCACGGGGGAAGGTTGAAGGGGAGGTGGGAACCGGGCTGGGCCGGTCGGGGGTGAGCCGGGGAGGGGAGTTGAGGGCCTAAAACAGACTTTGGGAGTTTGGGCCGCGGCTGGCCGGGCCATCATCAAAGAATTTCCTTTCTTATTTTTCTAAAGGGTTTTGAAAGGGTTTTTTAATTCAAATTTGAACTAGTTTCTTTTAATTTAAATCTAGGGCTTCCGATACTAGTTTTGTCCTTATAGAGCACTCCAGTTATAGAATTTTATTTTATTTTTCTATCATCATTTTATATTCTATTATTCCTAGAAATTTCTATTCTACCCTATAATAGTCCTTATAAATCTAATAATTAATCTAATAATTAATTAAATAATCCTTATTAATTTTGAGGGTGTCACAGATCTACCCCACTTAAAGAAATCTCGTCCTCGAGATTGGAGGATGGTTATTGGTTAGGGGTAGGGTTTTTGGGCGAGGTATTTTTAGGAAAATCACTTCTCATTTTTTTATTTTGGTATGGTGATTCTTTTGGAAACTTTGAGAAGTGTTTCGGTAGGTGGTCGGTGGTTATTTTTCTTTGGATTGAGTTGGATAGGGTTTGGTGTGGGTTTAGGAAGTATTTTGGTGGGGGGGTGGTCAAAGGTTTTCTTTTGATTGGTTTTGGGGTTAAGTCTACCCCACTTGAGTAACTGGTATAGGGTATATATTTTTGAAAGGTAAATATGAATCGGGGAACAAGGGTTCCAATGGGTTTCGAGGGGTGGATTTATTTGTATGGGGTTGGTCCTTAGCTCAAGCATCACACAATTTTTATTGAAGGAAATTTTTACACTTTAAACAATTTCCTTCCACAGAAGTTGCTAGCCGATGGTATATACATCCGGGATATACCCAGGCCTGTACATTATTCTAGCGTCCTTGAGTTCGTATTTCCTATTTACATTTTTACATATTACTTCGTATATTACCCTAGACGGAGTAAAAGATGTCTTCATCCGGCAGTGGGTCCTCTTCTTCGGGAGTCTCAGCTCTTTCTCTCAGGTATTCTTCTTCAGCTGGGTCGCGGTAGATCTCTTGGATGATCCGGTCTTTTTCGGATGAAGTCTTAGATCCTGGAATCATTCGAAGGGCGATGGTGGCTGCCATTTGTGCTTCCGTTGTTAGAGGAGGTGCAGGGTGAACCTCATCATCGCATGCTCCCAAGTCCAAGGTGGTGATAGGAATTTCGTAAGTGGTTGGCTTAATCTCCCTCCTGAACTTCATAGGCACTTGGTAGAGCATTTGCTCTATCTCTTGAAGTCTTCCGGTATCTGACTGTTGCCATCCCGTCTTCATTCTTCTTACTTTATCTTGGAGATATATCACCTTTTGGGTCATGGTGGTGAGATGGATTTGGTTGTCTGCCAGATGGCTACGCTGGCGACCTAGGCGATATCTTAATTCCTTATTTCGTTTGGCTTAATTTCCGATGTCAGTTTTGGTTAGAGATTCTACCTGGCTTTGCAGGGCACCAATTTGATCATGGAAAGAGTTTTGTAGCTGCTTGTATTCCGCATGCAAAGCTTGTAATCTCTCCCTTAGGCTGTCTCGCTCTTGCTGGTAACGACGGCATCGTTCTCCCTGATGTTCCAACATTCTCTCATAAGTCTCGGTTTGTCCTTTCAATACCATCTGCCTAAATTCTCCTTTTCCAATGTCTTCTCTTAGTTCCTTTAGAACCCTGGCACTAGTCTCAAGTTGCAGGTTATAACCTCTTTGCTGTCCTTCTAGGGCCAGGATATGCTTGTGTTGGGCTATGACATATTGTCCTGTGACTCTACAGCATGAGTCATCTTCATTACCGGGCGCTTCCTCCATTTCTTCAGCTATCCGTGTTATGTTCTCAGGTCCTTGCCCATGTAGCATTCTTGGCAGTAATCGGTATGGAGAATCTGCAAAGCGGTCAGGGTTTTCGGTGTGCAGTTGACATAGCATTTTCTGGGCGGCTGACTGTACGGCTAGATCAAGCGAGTTCTCCACCACCATTACATTGGTGGGGTGACGATCTGGATTTTCGGGTGCAGCCGGTACGGTAAGGGTAATCATGGCAGTTCCTTGTTCATGATTTAGCTCATACATGCTTCCATAGAACTGGGTATGCTGTGAATCAAATCGAAGATCCTGAAGACATTGGCGTAGCAAGGCTGGGAATCCCTGGTGGTGGTCACCACAGAACCGAACCTCATTCCAGCGGTCCATCTTTCCTGCATAAACATTCCTTTATTCAAATAGGCTGTATGATTTGGAACATCCCTTACTACACAGGTTATTTTACAACTTTTAGTCCCTGTACATGAGTACATATTCCCACTCGTTTCCTTTTCATTTTACTCTCTTAACTACCCTAGCGATCCGTTCGCCTATACCGAGTATTACCCCCGAAGCTATGGGGAAGGCGATCCCAAGCGAGAAGGCCCCACATCTTCTTCTGTCAGTCCATGTCGGTGGAGAACTTCCAGCATCTTGTCCCGTGGTCCCACTACTAGGTAGGTTTTTCCTAGATTTGGGTGAGGCTTAGAGGTAACTGCTTGGTCGGGGGTTTCGGGGTCGGGGGATCGGTTATCAGAATTTTCTCCTGCAGATTCGAAACGTAGTGGGGAATGAGCGGAGGGGATGGTTGAGGTAGAGTCTAATCCCGACACTTCCTCTTCCGTCGGTTCCTCCTCTGAAGATTCTTCTTCATCAATTATTTCTACTTCTTCTTCTTCGATCAAGTTTTGCTGGTTCTGAGCGTCATGCTGAGCCTGATTTAATGCTTCAGTAAGTGCTTCAATCTCCTCCTGTCGTTGAGCTAAAGTCTGGGTAAGATTGTCAATGGTGAGTTGAAGCTCATCTATGGTAGAGGTCATATTCCTCATTGCGGTTTCGGTTTGATATTCCGATAAAGCAGCTTGATCTTTGGTTTTCATCAATCGAAATCGGGCACTTCTTTCTCGATGACGTGCCTCTTCTACTTCTTGGCGATAGGTTTGGGCATCCATTTCTTTCTGAGTGTGGAGATTATACAGGGAGACTGCATATTGGGTTGTGGTGGCTAGAACGTGATGGAGTTCTGTGGGTTGGACAAGCTGCAGGTGTTTAATTCGTTGTAGCCAGCGATGATCTGTTAGGTCTAGCACTGGAAGGTATTTGGCTGGGGTATTTTCGGTTTCGGTTACATGCCTGGAGAGGATTTTGGTGAGGGTTTGAAAGGCTATAATTTGGAGCGTATCTGAAAATTCGGTTCGCTCAGCTTGTTCTACCCATGGTACCCATTCTGGATGTGCTTGTATGCCGGGCATTCGGAGGTACATTTCACAGCTTCTCACTCCATTTCTTTTAGTTTCTTTCCCCGAATACTCTGGGTATTGTCCGTATCCCAATCTCTAGAGAGTATCCCACAAGATTCGGGGGAATCCATGCTTCGTGATATAATGCCCGTGCGTCCAACCTTCTTCATCAACCCAGTTGTCCCAGCTGTCCCAACGTTGATCCTCCGCCATCTACCTGTAGTGCAGAAAGGAAGGTTAGAGAGTTCCCTTCCTTTGCAGAGTAAGATAGAAGAGAGCCATATTCGGGTGAGAAAAAGATTAGTTCTACTTGTTCGTGTATTCTAGCCCTCAAGGTATTTAAAGTAGGAGTTAAAGATGTATTTTACGGCTTAACGGCTCTGATACCAACCCTGTCGAGCCCCAGGGGACGGTGGTCCCAGTCGGTGTTGACGGCCATTATATGCCATTATTGGCTATCAACCCTGGCATGAAACAAACACCAAACTAGACATAGGGGTTTAATTCTAACTATTTCCACTAGCTTTGGTGAATTGTTGATTTCAGGAGGCCACATCTGGATACAATGATAAAAACATGCAAAATACATATAAAAGTGGCACCATTGGAATGCACCATTGCGAAGGCCTCATCGAGACGATCGAAATGGACATTTGGATGACCCGATTCGGAGTCCGGACGAGAAAGTTACGCGTCCGGGAAGATCACCGGCAGAACCCTGCCAGGCCGGTCGGCCTGACTTAGGCCGATCGGCCTGGACAAGGCCGGCCGGCCTACAATGGTCCCCAAAATGCTCCAAACTTTGCACAAGGACCCTAGGGAGTCACCAATGGACCCCCAAGCAAGAATTGACAAGAATAAATGAAGTTAAGACCGAAAGGCCTA
This sequence comes from Urochloa ruziziensis, assembly GCA_015476505.1. Classification (NCBI taxonomy): domain Eukaryota; kingdom Viridiplantae; phylum Streptophyta; class Magnoliopsida; order Poales; family Poaceae; genus Urochloa; species Urochloa ruziziensis. The sequence goes on from CM027120.1 coordinate 20,643,536, forward strand.
GGCCATGGATTGGAAGGTCCACCTACCTAGGATTCTCGAACAACTTCAACTCAACGCAACCAAAACCGCCTCAAGGGACAACATGCAACCGTTGGTGAGCGAGTCGGTACAACGGAGGGCCGAGAGGGGCCAGTGCCAAGCCGAACGGCCTCCCCTAGGCCGGCCGGCCCCCAACTGTCAAGCTTGAGTTGAACGCCACCACAACCGTCATCAGGACATCATCAGGAGCGTCCACAAGAAAGACGGTGCCAGATGGCGACAGACCCAGGCCGAACAGCCTAGATCAGGCCGGCCGGCCTACTTTTGTGGCCGTTACGCCTCCCCTTTCGCGTGGAAGCTAAGCAAGCATGTGGCTTAACATCTACGCTGGCTTCCATGCTTGGGAGGCTATAAAAGGCGCTCTTCACCCTCACTCAACACACAACAAAATAGAGGAAAAGTGCTACCACTCCCATACTTAGAAAATAGGGAGAGAGGTGAGGTGAGAGTCCAGGAGAGAAGCCGGAGCTGTTGGCTTCTCTTCCACTTTGTACCTCGGCGGATGCGGTTCAACTTCGAGTAACATCCGGGTCTTGTCTGGTAACTCTGGCTTCCTTCTGATTTATTAAGCATTCAGTCTTGCTAGCTTGTTCTCTGGTTCCTCGTTCACTACTTAGTAGTGGGTGCTTTGCTCTGAATTCAAGTGAAGTAGTAATTATTAGTATAGGCGTGGTGCCTAGACTAGTCGTTACCTTGGTTTGCACCCAGTTCAACGGAATAGTTGTGGTAGCCGGCAGGTGGTGACAGCCCTGTCCGGCCGACGTAATCCACCATGTTAGTTCTGGTCTGTAGGACTTAGGGGTAGGCGGTACCACTCCCCTTCTCATCCCTTTCTGTGAGTGGTGGTGTCTCAGGCGCCCGAAGTGAACTCTCTTGAACAAGTCTGACTTGCTTGATTTATCGAAATATCCAGTATTGCTACACAAGTACCCTCTCTACCCTCAGCCTTTTTATCTCTTCTTTTCTTTTTGTTGTCATCCATATCCCCCATATTACCCTTTCGGACGAATTAATTAAAGGATTAGTACACTTCTCGTTCCCCGTGGAAATCGATCCCTGGAATACTCCCGGGTGAAAGCTACATCGGTATCCGTACACTTGCGGATTTATCTGTAGGTCATAAGAAATACCAACAGCCGGCTCCGGGGAGCAGCGGCGGGGGCTGCGGGTGTGGGCCCTGCCACCCGATGGTCCCACCAAGCATGAAATAATGTCATTTCCTGGTAAAGGAAAACATTAATTGCATAAGAGTTGGCAACGGCTAACCAAAATTGAAAAGCGAAGATCGGAATTAGGACCTGATCAAGACGACTTGCAGGGCCGGTGAAGGGAGGGAAACCTTCCGATGGAGCTGCAAGATTTCATAAGCAAGTCTGAGTACCACCGCACTCAGCAAGTACATAACAATCGAAGGTATGAACATGCATTATTAGTTGACAAGTGATTAATAAATCGGTGTTGGGTCATGGAGGGGCAAGAACCTCCCTACCAGTCCCCCTGGTGATTCTGGCCCGGATCCTTCTGTCGATCCCGCAATCACCTTCATCTCATTATCGATACTCCTATAGGTTATTCTTGGCTAATCTGTGGGAGCTTTAACCAGACGGGCTCATAACCGAGAGCCACGGCTATCGATAGATTGGGTAACTCTGCAGAGGTTTGTACTCTTGAAACTATACGGTCAGGCGACCCTTCCGTGGCCAACGGTGGGGCCACCCTACGGGACTCGTATCCACTGGCGTCCATCTCTGGACAGCTTCCATCTGGGTCTACCCACGGATGCTACTGGGGTCTAAACAGGGATCGCATAAACGTCCACACAAGGACACCAACCCGGGTATGGATGCATCATACAAATTAGGGCATGCATCGCCCGTGGGCCCTACCAGCCCTGTCACATGCGACCCGTGCCGACCAGTCCCAGCCCTCTGTCTAGGGCTGTCTCCAGCATTTCCGTTGCCCACCGTGGCCCCTGGGGTAGCTTTGCCAGAGGTAGCTGGTGGAGTGTGAGTCGAGGCCTCACATTACAGGGCATTCCCGAAGGCTATGTCCTTTTTGGCCCGTATAGCCGTACATGGCGTTGGAAAGACTTTCCCAAGAACCGGTCCTTAAGCGACCAAGGTAGGCCTCTGGATAGGAGCTCCTCCGAGACTATCCACCCTACCTCGCATCTTCTTCCCCCTGGTGCCTCTCGCGACCAGGGTTTCTGGCACTGGGTAGTGTCTTGAGTAGTTGGGGGTATCTGAGTGGCTAACTCTCAATGCAACTACAGACATTTAGCTAAGAGTAGAGCATGTTAATGCAATTGATTATCATGAGCAAGGAAATTGCTAAGACTTGCCTGATACGGTGGTAGTCTCCGCCGGGGCTATAATCCTGAGGTTTCCTGGCGGAGTAACTATACAAATACAAGTACATGACTAATCAATCATCACAGCGAATGAATTACTTGTGGAGAAAGGGGCTGGGTAGAATAGTTATAGGGGTGGTTTCTAAGTTAATCGAGGGTTTAGAGCCGATGTTTTGAATAGGGTTTGGGTCTCCCGGGGGTTTAGACGGGGTTCGGAAAACGTCGGTGGAAGGCAATAAATTACTTCTAAGCTTAAGAAAGGTTTCTAGGGAATCTAATTTTATGAAAAACCTTAGAATATATTTTAATAATTTTAGAAATTTATTGGCTATTTATGGGGCTCTATTTTGAATTGGGCATAAACCGGGGTACACTACCGGAGTCTTTCTATAGGCTGAAAAAGAATCCTTCTAATTCTAAGCCCTAGAAATGGGTATAAATAATTTGGATGGTACTAAATAGCTTATTATTTTCCCTAGTATTTTTAGGTATTTTCTGGGAATTTTTGGGAATTTCTAAGGTGGAGAAATAACTCTTTGGGTGCACTAAGCCGGGTGTACCTAGCATTTTCCCTGTGTTTGTGCGGCTGACAAGTGGGGCCGGCTGACGCCAGCACTGGCGCCATCCCGCAGATCACTGTGTTGTGGACCGGTGCCCGTGGGCACGTGGACCACGCGGCCCGTGAGCCTGCGGTCCACTGGACTGAGTGCACGCAGAGCGGGGAGGTGGAGGTGGCGGCTGACGCGGGCTGTGTAGGTGGCTGGCAGGCGGGGCCAGCGCTCGCGTGGCTGCCACGCAGGCGCCACGCAGGCGCCGGACTTCGCGGCGGCGCGGAGGGGCTGCAGGGGAGGTTCGCCGGAAAGCTCGCCGCCGGTGGCGACAGAGCAGCTTTCGCGGCGGTGAAGGCACCTACGGCCTCAGTGTAGTACGGCGGACACGGCGAGGATGATCTCGTCGAGGGTCGAGGGCTGATGCGGCGGTGCGGGCTCGCCGGAGCTCGAGCGGCGGCCGGTGGGAAGGGGAAAACGCGGCGAGGGGTTTCTGGGGCTTTGGCTAAGGGTCACGCGCACCCAGTGGTTCGCGTGGAGTGGGTTGAGGCACAAGGGCGTGGGGGAAGGGCGCCGGAGCTGGCCGGCGGCTTGCCGGGGCACGGCGGCGCGCACGGCAACCGGCCGTGGCTCGGCTAGCAGTAGGGGAGGGGAAAAGGAATGGAAAAAAGGGCCGTGGTGGTGCTAGGGTGCTCACCGTGGTGTCGCAGAGGTGAGGAACGGCCGGAGCAGCGGCGGGGTCGACCGGCGGCTATCTCCCGTCGCGGCGGAGCTCGGGCGGCGCTCTTCAAGGCGCAAGTGTCCTCTGGGGCAGGTCGCCTCACGCCTCGGGCGTCAAGAGGTGCTCCGAGCGGTGCTGCGGCGGCCGGAGGGAGGTCTGAGGGTTTGGCGACGGCGGTGGTGCCGGAGCAGCGCGGTGGCACTCCCGCGTTCGCGGTGGCGGCAGGGGGTTGGCGCGGTGTGGTGTGGTGTGGTGGTGTTGAGCTCCATCCGGGGCGCGCGTGGGCTATTTATAGCCCGGCGGTGCTCCCTAGGGGCTCACCGGGGCAGCGGGGCGACGACACGCGGCATGGCGAGCTCGCCGGCGTGCGACGCGTGCGGCCGCGGTAATTCGTGCGGATGGCCGGGGGAAGGGTGTCGGCGCCGCACTCCGCGCGCGGTGGCTTCACGTGGTGCTGGCACGCGTCCCGCGCATCTCTGTCGGGCTTATCCCGGCCGGAGGAGGGAGATCGTGCGGCGACGGCGAGGGCAGGGGCGCTGCGAGATGGAGGAGGAGGGGGCTCCCGTGCCGGGATGGCTTCCCTGACGCAAGCAGGGAGCGGCAGGGGTGGCGTGGCGTTGGTCTTAGGGCGCCACGCGGGCTGAGAGCGTCGCGGTGGCGGGATGGCCGCGCGGCGGCGTCGGCGCCGGAGAAATGAGGGAGGGGGGAAGAACCGGGGAGGGAGAGGGAGGAAGACGACGGCGGTGTGGGCCGGGTCGTATCGCGCGAAGATGAGCCGGAGAGAGAAGTTGAGGGGGCGTTTGCGAACTTCGCGGGGGAAGGTTGAAGGGGAGGTGGGAACCGGGCTGGGCCGGTCGGGGGTGAGCCGGGGAGGGGAGTTGGAGGGCCTAAAATAGACTTTGGGAGTTTGGGCCGCGGCTGGCCGGCCCATCATCAAAGAATTTCCTTTCTTATTTTTCTAAAGGGTTTTGAAAGGGTTTTTGAATTCAAATTTGAACTAGTTTCTTTTAATTTAAATCTAGGGCTTCCGATACTAGTTTTGTCCTTATAGAGCACTCCAGTTATAGAATTTTATTTTATTTTTCTATCATCATTTTATATTCTATTATTCCTAGAAATTTCTATTCTACCCTATAATAGTCCTTATAAATCTAATAATTAATCTAATAATTAATTAAATAATTCTTATTAATTTTGAGGGTGTCACAGATCTACCCCACTTAAAGAAATCTCGTCCTCGAGATTGGAGGATGGTTATTGGTTAGGGGTAGGGTTTTTGGGCGAGGTATTTTTAGAAAAATCACTTCTCATTTTTTTATTTTGGTATGGTGATTCTTTTAGAAACTTTGAGAAGTGTTTCGGTAGGTGGTCGGTGGTTATTTTTCTTTGGATTGAGTTGGATAGGGTTTGGTGTGGGTTTAGGAAGTATTTTGGTGGGGGGTGGTCAAAGGTTTTCTTTTGATTGGTTTTGGGGTTAAGTCTACCCCACTTGAGTGTATTCTATTATGAACGTAACACACTGATTTGCACTAAGCAGATTAACAACAAAGAACACACTATTTTATCAGCTCAAATCAGTGTGTACTGCCAAAAAGAATGCACACTTTTTTTTTGCAACAAATATTATGATCTAAACTCACTGAGAAATGTAATAAACGGAAATGCAGTCTAAAATTATAAAAATTGATAGATGACAGTGTACATGAATAATTTTGACAGCCCCAAACCTTGATTTAGACAGAACATTCGGGACTGGCATTTGAACTATAAGTAAATGTGAAACAGAATAACAAGAACGGTAGTGCATGCAATTGACAGTGAAATTGAACCGGCATAAGCTAGGCCTGACTGACATTTGTTACTTGCCAACGCCTCTTCTTCAACCACCTTGGCAGCTGTGTTGTTACTCTGAGGAGGATCTGGAGGGGGCATGTTCATCTTCAGCTGAATGATCAACTTGCAGTGCCAACCTTGTGCCTCGATTCCTTTGGACGTAATATTCATGCAGTAACTGATGTCCAGCACTTTAAGAGCTGGAAGGAACTCTGCATGCTTCTCCGCTGTTTGATCAGTGATCTCGTTCATTGGGATCTGGAGGACATTGAGCAATTTCCCGCTGTCCAACAGAAACAAGTATCAAACATCATAAATTGCAACAATGTTGATTCGGATGTCATATTTGCAGTGTAAACTGTAAACAGAACTACAAAAATCTGAAGTTATAACTATTAGCTACAGTCACAGAATGCACAAAAGAAAGATATCACAGAACAGAGTTTTCTTTTCTTTTTGGAAATCCACTATTCGAGTATGTGACCATATATATCCCTATGCAACCTTAAGTTCCCATTGAAGCAGTTCAGCCTTAGTCAAACAAATAGGCCATAAAAGAAAGGTATTACACACTATCAGTCAGGGAAGCATCAGGAATCATGAGAAATCAGAGCTTCTGCCACCAAATGGGTGGGGTTGCCAACTCTGTTTACAAAAAACCAGGGATACACCTAAAAATTTCAAATAATGATGTTCACAGAGGCCCAAGGCACAAAGTGATGAGAACATGCAGTAATTTCATGTAATGAGATGTCAACCTAATCAGGCAAGTGGATCTAAAATAGTAGTGGCAATAATCAGGATATGAGAGTAAGTGTGAACTTTGGTTAGAAGGAACAATCTTGTAAGGTATTCCGGATATTTGCATCCATACTCTCCAAATAACTGGAAACCAACTAAACCACCATCAACCAAAACAGAAAAGCAAACTATAAGTGATGACAGTCAATATTCAGATCAATAGTATGGGCGAACTCTGACCGAAAGCATCTTTCTGTGTATGTGATTTACCAAGCTCCTAGAATGTCCTATGCAGGTCAGTCCAAGTAATCAAGCTAGCTATTAATATCCACTATTATTTCTGGTCAGAAGAAGTGAGGGTGCCGAAATTTTAAAGAGACTTAACTTGCAAAAACTGAATGAACTCTATAAACCTGCAATTACCAAAAGATATATATGATTCCTGTCCATTTGAGTTAAGCTCCTTATCAAGATGAATCAAATGGTGAGTGGGATAGGATAGGCCTGGCTTAGGAGAGGGCACACCAACAATGATTGGAAACTCTTTCTCAGCACATCTGCAAGAACTTGGAAGAGTTACTTGTTGAAGAAATGAGACATGATTGTTGACAAAATGACAGTAACAGAAGCCTCCTTATATTTCGATGGTTGGAGAAGAAAAGATTTCCCAGTGTTATCCTAAATGCTAAACGGTAAACAGTCGGTCACCCACCGTTTAGCTCATTATACGGACTAAACGGCCAATTAAACGGATTAAACGGCCATTAAACGGGCTAAACGGATGATTAAACGGACACAGTTAGGCACTGTGTAGCGTTTAAATGGTGTGTAAACGGGCTAAACGGCCGTTTAGGCGAACAGTGAGATTTCCTAGGCATCCATATAAATTTAAGTGGCTGGGAAACAGAAGGAACTGATCACAACAGATGGGAGGCAGAAATTAAACTTGCAGACCAAACAACTCAGGAGTCAAGAGGCTAAGCAGCATAATTTTTGGCAAAGTTCCAATCAAGTGAAGGTATGAAATCCACCTCCAAAAGTATCCTTAGAGAATTAAGCATTGAATCCAATCAGAGCTCTTAAATCTACCCATAATATCATTATTATGGCATTACAATCATATGACAGTTAACATATATATATTTGATATAAATACCAGAAATGAAAGGAAGCAAAAGACAGAAATCAAATAAACCAAAAGAATAAATTAATTTTGAAACCATATGACAGATAACATATACATATTTGACATATATTTAGTACTGTCAGATTAACTAAACCTCACTGTCAAATCTACTAAGTCAGACTATGACTAGAAAATAAAAGCAAAATCTCACCCTTTGATTGAATGAAACGACCTCAGACACCACCCTTCATACCTGCAACACACTGATTTTCCCTAGGCAAAACAACCCAGAACACACTATTTTATCATAACCCAAATGAGTGTATACTGCCAAGAAGACAACACATTGATTTTTGCAACAAATATTCTGATTTGAACTCATTGACAGTATACTTGCACAATTTTGACAGCCCCAGACCATGAATTAGACAGAACATTTGGGACTGGCATGTGGGCTATAAATAACTGTCAAACAGAATGACTAGAACTGTAATACAACAAATAAATAAAATTTCAGTTAACAGAAGAGTGAGAAGCGCATCTAAACAGGCACTCATTTAATAGGATAGCAGAAGTGAAAGGCAAACAGCAAAGACCAATTGATTGAATGGGATTGTAGAACAAGCAAATAACACACAAAAATAGCCTTCTCATACCAGGCTTTATAACCTCCCTAGGATTAGATTTTATCAGAAGCTGTCGGCCATCAAGATGAGTCAGAACAAACTGAAAGCCACACAGAGCCTTAGTGAGGAGATTGTGCGCTCAACAAACAAGTCATCATACTTCCTCTTAAATTTTGGATGGTATTTAAGTTGCAACACAAAGACAATGTCTCCTGTCACTGTGTCAGGCTGTAAAACAAAATTCAAAACGTTAGATAGATATTGAAAACAGTAGACATGTGCATTTACAACAGTATCAGAGACTCACAGCTTCATCAGCTTGACCCTAGAATACAATCTTTTGGCCATGCTGCATTCCTTTCTCCACATGAACCTCCAAGACCTTCTCTTGGGTTATCTTGCTTCCTTTACAGCTTGGGCACTTATCCTTCTCTCTTATGATCTCACCTGAACATTGAACAACCATAAGACCAAACCCTGCAGAACAATATTTCCAACAAGAGATACAACTGCAGCATACCTGATCCTTTGCATTCAGGGCAAACAGTGTTCATCTGTTGGATCATGACCATGCCTATCTGTCTTGTGATTGTCCTCATTCCAACACCACGACAACCATGGCAGGTTCCTGATGCCCCACTCTTGGATCCTTTCCTAAAAGTACAGCAAACAAGGAACAGTGAGATCCCTACCACAAATGAACCAGTATAAGTTACAATGTATTGGCATTCATAGATTTCTTTTACCTCATCTAGCACATAGTTTGTTCTTAAAGTTCAAGAGAGCAAAATAATACAACATAGAAAAAAACAATATTTCCCAGAATTTGGCGCCTAAGTTAAAAAACTGAATGCATCCCTCCGTACGTAACTGCACTTAATATTTCGAATCATTGATAGAGGAACAACCACAGCAAGAACTATGCATGAAATTATAAGTACAACCATGAAATAAAGTGAAGGAAAAATGAAATATGATATATGCAAACACACAAGCACTATCCCTGGCCAGAAATTCTGGCGGGCACTCGGCTCCAACGGCAGAAACATGTGTACAATCAGTTGACCCTTCCACAAAATACGCTTCAAAGTTTACAGAGAATCGAAAAGTCCCATCTAAACAGGCCACATTATGAAACACAAGTTCAGAACCATTGAGATCATTGATACCCTCTCTCAGAAGATCAAAGGCCGAGACACTGACAACGGAATCCATAGATAAACTGTATGTGATTAAACACAAAAAATAAATTATTACCAGAGAAAAAAATGATCCTATTAACTGAAAAGAATAATACAACCCAGGAAAAAAATGGGTAGCATAAACAAAATACATAACTTTAAGCAACATGAGTTTTTAAAATAAGGGTACAACTGCAGCGTATAGGGAAAAAACACTCTACAATAGAGCTAATAACAATAAGTAGAAACACCTAACAAAAATACGGAAATTATACACGTGTTTGGGTAAATGCTCAGATCGACAGAGATATTATAGCCTCTACACCGAAATTTTCGCTGGTGATGCGGCGAGTGAGCTGATGTCCAAGCTCACTTTGCACTATAAATCATAGTATAGCAGACGCCACAAGAACAAAATTTAAAGGTAATTGAAACATCACCAGATCGAAGAACACAGACGTCTCCACGGAAACTTCTGCCTACCACCGTCGTCTGCTCGCCCCTCACCAAACCTTCTTCGTCTTAACAGCCGCCTACCTCGCTCCTGCGACTTCAACCAAGTGAGAATCGCTCTATCTGATTCAACAACAAAAAGCAAATCAGATAAACCACAGCACAGGAAGATGACCTGCCGCTGGCGGCGACACAGCAAGGAAACAGCGCCAAAGAATAGATCTGTGACCTCACCGACTTCTCTGTTGCTTCCAACTCACACCACGGGCGCAATAAGAGCGATGTCCTACAACCCAAAAGGAGCCGGTACCTACTGAACCAGCAGTCGGAGTAACTGCTACCTCCTGAGCAAGCAGATAAATAAAGAAAATGCAATACACTTCACACTACCCGCCAGTGACGCAGAGGAAAAAACAATCACAAGAAGAAAGGACAATCACACAGATTAAGTGAAATTAAGTGAACACAACACAAAGTAAAGTGCAATTGACATAGAACCACAGATTTCACAAACAAATACACAATAAAGTGCAATTAAGAGCAGACCATAACATGGGGAACAAACCTGGAAAGATGAAAATAGATTGCTGAATAACAATAACAAATAGCTATCTTATAAGAACAGAGGGAAGATGCAAATTATAAATTAAATAAAAAGTAAAAGAAAATTGAAGATTAACAATTTTTTTATAGTTAGTAAAGTTGCAGATTTATTGGGGTTGCTCGGAAACCCTGGAAGATGTAAATTCTTCAGATTGCAAATGTGAAAGAAAAATAAAGAAAAACAAAAAAAATTCTATAGTTCATAAAATTGCAGATTTAATGGGGCTGCTCGGAAACCCTAGCAGATGCAAATTATGCAAATATAAAAAAAATAATTAAAATTAAAATTACAAGATATAACAGTTAAAGTATGCAGATCTGACAGTGATCATTTCACTGTCAGATGACCTAAACCTCACTGTCAATTAAGCAACATAGAACTGGTAACTTATAAATGGCTATGAAACAACCATTAGCATGAATGAGAACAGAATTCTCAATTGATATATGAAAGGAGATGTTCTCTAGACCAACCACCAACCACCAAAGAAAAATGAAAAAAAAATGTAAAATCAGGAAAAGATGCTGAAAACTGAAGAAAAAAACATGATGCAAAGACGCAAGTACTTGTGACACACTTGGATACTTCAAACTGAGAAAAAATTGATATGACCCTAAACTACAGTGACCAAACCACCGTGCATCACCCTACCAGAATTAGTATCTCTAGGGAAGGACCAACCACCACCAGGAACTCCAAGCACATAATGAACCGATTAATCTAAGCAAGTTATAAACTAGAAAATGGTATTAACCTTTCATCCATAGAAGCAACAAATCACCATCGTATTGAAGTATTGAACGCAAAAATCATCTGGTACATTACAAACAGGACAGTCTGGGTATGTTGCAAGCAGGGAAATTACACAACATGGTAAGAATGAAACGATTCGCTTATGCTGAAATCTAAAGCTGCCTGCAGAACCCTAAAATTAACAACAAATACTACTGATTCGTCAAATAGCCCATCAGAACAAGTAAGCAATCATATAGGAGTGGGGCAGAGCATAGAATCGCCCAATAAACCGCCTAGAACTGAAATTAACAATTGCAAACAAATGAAATTACTCATGTAAAATTTGAAACAAACTGCAGACTGAGCCAATTTAACTTATAGATTATACTGGAAGCCAGAACATCTGGAAGGCCCAAAAAGTCAAATTGGAAAAAATAGGATCCATCAGTGCAAAGTAATGGGGCCGCCGAGGAACTAGAAATCACCTCACTTACTGCCCAAATGTTGATCCAGATCACAGAGCCACAGAAGAAAAACTACAAATCACCTCACTTGCTGGCCAATTGCCCATAAAATCCCCACACAGATCACAAAATGGCAGTAGGGAGATAATAGATGACCCTAGACACAGATTCTAGCGAACAAACAAAAAATCAATCGAAGAGAAACCAGAAATCGACACAAACCCTAGAAATCGCCCTCAGCGACAGGTCTGTCCCCCGCGGGTGAGGCGAACTGCCGCGCCAGGAGGGGGACGAAGATGGGGCCTCGTCGGCGGCGAAGCCGAGGAGGAGGGCGAGGGGCCAGTGGCGATGAGGTACGGGACGATGTGGCCAGGGTGGACGCACGGGGACACGCGAGGATGGTGATCTGCGGCGGCTCCTAAGTGCGACGGAGATGACGACGCGGTGCTCCGCCTCTCCTCCCTCGGGGACGACGCTGAGGCCGGCGGTGTAGGATCACCCACGGCGGCGCCGCCGCCATCGGAGCTCGGGCAGAGCAGACGGGAAATGGAGTAGAACAGACTGCCAAAAAAAGAGGCACCGACAAGTGGGGGCCACCATCAGAGAAATAAAAAAGAAAAAATAACCAGATCCAACGATCAGCAAAAGAGAGACCAAATCAAACGGACACAAAACTTCAAAACGAAATGTAATTGCGCCGGTTAGCTTTTCCCTAAACATATAATGGCAAAACTGGTGACTTGGCCAGCCATAAAACAAACACGAGGATAACAAATCTTCGAATAAAGAACAGAGCGATCAATTTGTTCACGTTGCAAGATAATGTAGTGCTGCCTTAGTTTTATCATCAGTGGGGACCTGGACTGATCGGCCACTTGGGAGCACAGAGGGGATATGGGCCGGGTGTCGGACTGGGCGGATAGACGGCATCTCGGAGGTGCAGCAGCAATAATGCAGTCCGGCGAACTTCTACTACCCCGACCCGAGCCGTCCGTCGGCTCCAAACCGGCCGCCGTGGCGGCTGGCGCGCCGCGTTCTTCCTCATCGGTAACATTACAGATTCTCAGTTAGTTTCCAGTTCACCTGATGCAAAATCCAAGGAGATATTTCGGCCGTGCCGGATGCTCCCTGACTCCGGTGATTCGGCCGCAGCGGTGGTGTTCTTCGAGCGCATCGGCTTCTTCGGCGTCGAGGGCAACCTCATCATGTACCTGACCGGCCCACTTGGCATGTCCACGGCCGCCGCCGCGAACTCCTTCGGAGGCACTGTGCACGTGCTGCCGCTCGTCGGCGCGCTCGCCGCCGACTCGCGCATCGGCCGGTACCGCGCCGTCATGACCGCCAGCGTGCTCTCTCTGCTGGTCAGTACTAATAATCGTCTCAAATTCCCGTGCTCCGGAACACGAACTGACGAAAAGTCATTTCGGCAACTTCACTGCAAATTGTGAGTTTGTGACAGAGCTTGGGAATGCTAACGGCATCGTCGGCGCTGCAAGCATCGGGACCTCACCTGCCGTCGCCTCCCGCGCGGGTCGCCTTCTTCTACGCGGCGCTGTACCTGCTGGCGCTGGCGCAGGGCTTCCATCGGCCATGCGCGGAGGCCCTCGGCGCGGACCAGTTCGCCTCCGGCGAGCCCGCGTCGCGGAGCTCCTACTTCAACTGGTTCCACTTCTTCATCGCCTGGGGCTACGCCGTCGCCGCGGCCGGCGTCAGCTACGTCGAGGACAACGCCGGCTGGACCGTCGGGTTCGCCGCGTGCTGGGCCGCTACGGCGCTCTCCCTCGCCGTCTTCCTGCTCGGCTCGCCAACCTACCGCGTTGAGGAGCCCGCCGCCGGCACCGCTCGCCGACGCCGCACGGGCGTGGGCGGCGAGCATGTTCCGCCACCGCAAGGACAGCGTCGGCGCAGAACGGCTTCTGGATCGAGACGCCGAGGACGGCGCGGCGCTCGCCGGCGTCAAGCTGGTCCCGATCTGGCTGGCAAGCGTCGTCTTCGCGCTGGTAATCTCCCAGGTGTCCACTCTGTTCACGAAGCAGGGGAGCACGCTGGACCGGCGCGTCGGGGACTTAGTCACCGGGAACGCGGAACGAGCCAGCGTTCCGCGTCCCGGGAACTTCGTTCCAGTTCGCGGGACGGGGACGTGTCGGGACGATGCACGGTACGTCGGCGGAACGCGTCCTGGATCGTCGTCTCGGAGGACAGCGGAACGCGTACCGTGTACGTCGCATCAAAATTCGAAGAGACGCTCGGGAAGGCCAAGCACCAGCCGCCTGTACCTTTAATCGCCGCTAATGAGCCCCATCGGGAAGGCCAAGCACCAGCCGCCTGCACCTTTATTAAGCACCATTAAGCCTCTTTCTCGATCGAGTCACAGCTGAGGGATTCAAGGAGTCCAGGCTACAACAAGACTGCAAGGCTCCATTAGCTGAGCGCCTGAGCGCAGTACTGCACTTCTCCTTCCCCCTCTTCAGGTTTGAGGCTCCAAGAGAGAAGAGACCTACCAGCAAGGTAAACATTTTTTTTTTCTAATCATAGTTTCATTATTCTCATCTGATATCTCAATCTGCTACTAAGCCATCAGCATATACGTCCATGACTCCATGTTTCAGAAGTTCAGAACTCAGCGACTGCAATGGTGTTTGGAATGGGGAAGCGCAGGCGGTCCGAACCTGAGAGTGCTGCTCAATGCAAAGATGACGGAGCAGACAATGATGTCAATGCCGATGGTGAAGACATAGAGGACGCCGGTGAGGAAGACACAATAGTCGATCTCGACCGCGACGATGAAGCTACCAATAATGGTAAGATAAATTCTCTCATGGATGAAATTACTATGATTGGAGGAGAGAGAGGAAAGAACGATGGTGGATCAAAGCATTGGAGATGCAATCATTGCAAAAAGACATACAAAAGTAGCTTAACCAGGGTTCGCGTTCATCTTCTTGGTGCTCAACCGGGCAAGAAACCACAGATTCAGCGTTGTCCTGTGCTACTAAATGATGTAGCCAAGTACAGGACATTGAGGGATAAGGTAGATAGTCTTTTTTTCTTTACCTTTGTACATGATAGCTACGTAGTTGGTGCTCAGAGATGCATCTTTTTTGTTGGTGTTCCTTTTGAACAGGTTTAAAGAAGTTGATGAACATTCAAAATCAGGGCACAAGATGCACAGTTCATTAGCACAATCTTTTGGTGCAGCAGAAAGGGATGCTGTTGATTTGAAAGTATTAAAATTCATTGCAGCTAACGGCATTTCTTTCAATGTTTTAAGAAGCCCTTATTATTCTGAGATGGTTACAGCCATAAATAATGCTCCAAAGGGATATAAAGGTCCTGGCAGTGAGAAGGCCAGAACCACTCTCTTAGATGCACTCAAGAGGAATGTAGACAATGATTTATCAGCAGTGAGAGATACTTGGTAAGTTTCAAGTTTTCAATTGTTCTACAAGAATGTTGAGTTGATATATTTTCTGACTATCAATTTCTTGTCTTTTTATAAAATAGGTTGCCTCAAGGTGTCTCTGTTGTGTCTGATGGATGGACTAATATTAAAAGCAAGCCACTGATAAACGTGCTTGCCTCAAACAGCAGAGGTTCATGCTTCTTATATGCTGAAGATTACTCTGGAATTGAAAAAACTGGTGAAGCAATTTCTGAGTTTTTGCTGAAAGCCATTGAAGAAATTGGACATAGAAATGTCGTTCAAGTGGTGACCAACAATGCATCAAACTGCAAAGCCGCAGGCAGGGAAATTCAGAAAGTAAGTGCAATTTGGTTGCAGCAAATGTCACTCATTACAATTTTGTTCACTGCAGTCATTGCCAATTTTAGATTTTTAGTATGGTTTAAATCATTTGAATAGGTAGATAACAATCACATATCCAATCCTTTTCAGGTTCATAAGCACATCTTTTGGAGCCCATGTGTAGTGCACACCTTGAATCTCATATTCAAGGATTTTGCGATCAAATTCCCATGGATACTTTAGACCTACAGGGCGGGTAAAGCTATTGTCAACTTTTTCCAGAGCCATACCCATTGTCTAGCCATGTTCAGAAATAATTCTCGTTTGGACCTACTGAAGGTGGCAAAAACTAGATTTGCTACCCATTACATTTTACTTCAAAGGCTCATTACAGTGAGAGAAGCACTTGCCACCACTGTGGTAACTAGACAATGGAAAGATTGGGTGAAAAGTTGCAGTAGTGATCACCAGCAACAAACAAAGGCCATTGTTGATACCATCAATGATGAAAAGTTTTGGGATGAGGTTGAGAACATCCTTGCCATCACAGGGCCTATATACTCAGTATTGAGGTTCAGCGATGGGGAAGGTCCAAAAATGGGAGAAATATATGAGAGAATGGACAATATGGTTGGAGAGATCAAAGACATCATGACCCATGATGACAACCCTCACAAGCAAGACTATCCAAAGGTCGAAGATATAATCATGGAACGCTGGGAGAAGATGAATATTCCTCTTCACAGTCTAGCGTTTGCTCTCAATCCAAAATACTATGATCAAAGGTACATTGAAAAGCCAGCTCCTGGGGGTTTTGTAAGAAAGGTGCCAAATAAAGATCCAGATGTCATGAAAGGAGTGTTAGAAGCTCTTAAAAAATAGGAGATGATGCAAGTGAGCAGAAGATCCTCCGTGAGCAATTCAGTTATTTCATTTCCAAGAAGGGAATGTTTGCAATGTCCTCTGTTAAACTAGATGCATACAATTTGGATGCAATTGATTGGTGGGAAGCTTATGGCTCTGAAACTCCAGATCTTGCAGCAATCGCAACAAGGGTTTTATCACAACCCATCAGTAGTTCATCAGCAGAAAGAATTTGGAGCACTTATGAATATATCCACAGTGCAAAGAGGAACAAACTGAATGCTAAGAATGCAGATAAGCTTGTCTTTATTCACTCCAATTTGCGTCTTCTGTCAAGAGTCACTGAGAGTTACAAAAAAGGGCCACATTCTAAGTGGGATATAGATCCCAGCAATTCTACCATCTAAGAACTGAAAGGTAATATCTAGTACCTCAATATTCCAGTAAAACATTTCCAGAAAATGTTAATCATGTGCTTGTGATCTATGTTCTTGCAGGAAGTCTGCTGGAATTATGATCAAGACTCAGGAGTTCGAGTCACTTAGGAGTTCATCAGTGATCAGTCATGGTGTCATGGATCATGTTGCTATATTTTTGTTTTCCAGCTTTGAGTGTTCAGTTAATTTTCATGTCATGTATGAACTAAGATTATGTCGTTGTGACCTTTGAGCCAAGATATTTAGTTAATTTTCTTGTATTTGGTTAATTTTCGTTTGAAGCTGTGAACATGGGAACAACTAAATTAGTATCGATCCAAACAACATAGGTTCGCGTCCCTCGTTCCCTATCATCGTTCCGGGGACGTCGTCCCAAATTAACATGGATCGTGATCCATGTCCAAAATAAACGAGCTGAAGATGTATACCCCTCCCGTTCCATGTTATTGAAAATCGGCGTTCCTCGTTCCTCGTCCCCGTTCCTCGACCCGGTCGACTCGGGAACTTGGTGACTAAGGTCGGGGACACCGGCCTCGTCGTGCCGCCGGCGGCGCTGCTATCCTTCGTCAGCGTCTCCTGCATCGTCCTTGTCCCGTTCTATGACCGCGCGGTGGTGCCGCTGGCGAGGCGCTCGACGGGTCACCGGGCGGGGGGTCACGCCCTTAGTCACCAAGTTCCCGGGTCGACCGGGTCGAGGAACGGGGACGAGGAACGAGGAACGCCGATTTTCAATAACATGGAACGAGAGGGGTATACATCTTCAGCTCGTTTATTTTGGACATGGATCACGATCCATGTTAATTTGGGACGACGTCCCCGGAACGATGATAGGGAACGAGGGACGCGAACCTATGTTGTTTGGATCGATACTAATTTAGTTGTTCCCATGTTCACAGCTTCAAACGAAAATTAACCAAATACAAGAAAATTAACTAAATATCTTGGCTCAAAGGTCACAACGACATAATCTTAGTTCATACATGACATGAAAATTAACTGACTTAAATGTCTGACACTCAAAGCTGGAAAACAAAAATATAGCAACATGATCCATGACACCATGACTGATCACTGATGAACTCCTAAGTGACTCGAACTCCTGAGTCTTGATCATAATTCCAGCAGACTTCCTGCAAGAACATAGATCACAAGCACATGATTAACATTTTCTGGAAATGTTTTACTGGAATACTAAGGTACTAGATATTACCTTTCAGTTCTTAGATGGTAGAATTGCTGGGATCTATATCCCACTTAGAATGTGGCCCTTTTTTGTAACTCTCAGTGACTCTTGACAGAAGACGCAAATTGGAGTGAATAAAGACAAGCTTATCTGCATTCTTAGCATTCAGTTTGTTCCTCTTTGCACTGTGGATATATTCATAAGTGCTCCAAATTCTTTCTGCTGATGAACTACTGATGGGTTGTGATAAAACCCTTGTTGCGATTGCTGCAAGATCTGGAGTTTCAGAGCCATAAGCTTCCCACCAATCAATTGCATCCAAATTGTATGCATCTAGTTTAACAGAGGACATTGCAAACATTCCCTTCTTGGAAATGAAATAACTGAATTGCTCACGGAGGATCTTCTGCTCACTTGCATCATCTCCTATTTTTTTAAGAGCTTCTAACACTCCTTTCATGACATCTGGATCTTTATTTGGCGCCTTTCTTACAAAACCCCCAGGAGCTGGCTTTTCAATGTACCTTTGATCATAGTATTTTGGATTGAGAGCAAACGCTAGACTGTGAAGAGGAATATTCATCTTCTCCCAGCGTTCCATGATTATATCTTCGACCTCTGGATAGTCTTGCTTGTGAGGGTTGTCATCATGGGTCATGATGTCTTTGATCTCTCCAACCATATTGTCCATTCTCTCATATATTTCTCCCATTTTTGGACCTTCCCCATCGCTGAACCTCAATACTGAGTATATAGGCCCTGTGATGGCAAGGATGTTCTCAACCTCATCCCAAAACTTTTCATCATTGATGGTATCAACAATGGCCTTTGTTTGTTGCTGGTGATCACTACTGCAACTTTTCACCCAATCTTTCCATTGTCTAGTTACCACAGTGGTGGCAAGTGCTTCTCTCACTGTAATGAGCCTTTGCAGTAAAATGTAATGGGTAGCAAATCTAGTTTTTGCCACCTTCAGTAGGTCCAAACGAGAATTATTTCTGAACATGGCTAGACAATGGGTATGGCTCTGGAAAAAGTTGACAATAGCTTTACCCGCCCTGTAGGTCTCAAGCATCCATGGGAATTTGATCGCAAAATCCTTGAATATGAGATTCAAGGTGTGCACTACACATGGGCTCCAAAAGATGTGCTTATGAACCTGAAAAGGATTGGATATGTGATTGTTATCTACCTATTCAAATGATTTAAACCATACTAAAATCTAAAATTGGCAATGACTGCAGTGAACAAAATTGTAATGAGTGACATTTGCTGCAACCAAATTGCACTTACTTTCTGAATTTCCCTGCCTGCGGCTTTGCAGTTTGATGCATTGTCGGTCACCACTTGAACGACATTTCTATGTCCAATTTCTTCAATGGCTTTCAGCAAAAACTCAGAAATTGCTTCACCAGTTTTTTCAATTCCAGAGTAATCTTCAGCATATAAGAAGCATGAACCTCTGCTGTTTGAGGCAAGCACGTTTATCAGTGGCTTGCTTTTAATATTAGTCCATCCATCAGACACAACAGAGACACCTTGAGGCAACCTATTTTATAAAAAGACAAGAAATTGATAGTCAGAAAATATATCAACTCAACATTCTTGTAGAACAATTGAAAACTTGAAACTTACCAAGTATCTCTCACTGCTGATAAATCATTGTCTACATTCCTCTTGAGTGCATCTAAGAGAGTGGTTCTGGCCTTCTCACTGCCAGGACCTTTATATCCC
This sequence comes from Urochloa ruziziensis, assembly GCA_015476505.1. Classification (NCBI taxonomy): domain Eukaryota; kingdom Viridiplantae; phylum Streptophyta; class Magnoliopsida; order Poales; family Poaceae; genus Urochloa; species Urochloa ruziziensis. Next base: position 20,662,920 of record CM027120.1, read on the forward strand.
TTTGGAGCATTATTTATGGCTGTAACCATCTCAGAATAATAAGGGCTTCTTAAAACGTTGAAAGAAATGCCGTTAGCTGCAATGAATTTCAATACTTTCAAATCAACAGCATCCCTTTCTGCTGCACCAAAAGATTGTGCTAATGAACTGTGCATCTTGTGCCCTGATTTTGAATGTTCATCAACTTCTTTAACCTGTTCAAAAGGAACACCAACAAAAAAGATGCATCTCTGAGCACCAACTACGTAGCTATCATGTACAAAAGGTAAAGAAAAAAGACTATCTACCTTATCCCTCAATGTCCTGTACTTGGCTACATCATTTAGTAGCACAGGACAACGCTGAATCTGTGGTTTCTTGCCCGGTTGAGCACCAAGAAGATGAACGCGAACCCTGGTTAAGCTACTTTTGTATGTCTTTTTGCAATGATTGCATCTCCAATGCTTTGATCCACCATCGTTCTTTCCTCTCTCTCCTCCAATCATAGTAATTTCATCCATGAGAGGATTTATCTTACCATTATTGGTAGCTTCATCGTCGCGGTCGAGATCGACTATTGTGTCTTCCTCACCGGCGTCCTCTATGTCTTCACCATCGGCATTGACATCATTGTCTGCTCCGTCATCTTCGTATTGAGCAGCACTCTCAGGTTCAGACCGCCTGCGCTTCCCCATTCCAAACACCATTGCAGTCGCTGAGTTCTGAAACATGGAGTCATGGACGTATATGCTGATGGCTTAGTAGCAGATTGAGATATCAGATGAGAATAATGAAACTATGATTAGAAAAAAAAATGTTTACCTTGCTGGTAGGTCTCTTCTCTCTTGGAGCCTCAAACCTGAAGAGGGGAAGGAGAAGTGCAGTACTGCGCTCAGGCGCTCAGCTAATGGAGCCTTGCAGTCTTGTTGTAGCCTCGACTCCTTGAATCCCTCAGCTGTGACTCGATCGAGAAAGAGGCTTAATGGTGCTTAATAAAGGTGCAGGCGGCTGGTGCTTGGCCTTCCCGATGGGGCTCATTAGTGGCGATTAAAGGTGCAGGCGGCTGGTGCTTGGCCTTCCCGAGCGTCTCTTCGAATTTTGATGCGACGTACACGGTACGCGTTCCGCTGTCCTCCGAGACGACGATGCAGGACGCGTTCCGCCGACGTACCGTGCATCGTCCCGACACGTCCCCGTCCCGCGAACTGGAACGAAGTTCCCGGGACGCGGAACGCTGGCTCGTTCCGCGTTTCCGGTGACTAAGGTCACGCCCCTGCAGCGCGTCGGCGCCGGCATCGCCGCGTCGTGCCTTGCCATGGCCGTCGCGGCGGCCGTGGAGGCGCGGCGGCTCCGCGTGGCGAGGGATGCGCCGCCGGGCGCGGCGCTGCCGATGAGCCTGTGGTGGCTCGCGCCGCAGTACCTGCTGGTGGGGCTCGCGAGGGTGCTCGGCGCCATTGGGCTCGAGGAGTTCTTCTACGACCAGGCGCCCGCCGCGCTCCGCAGCGTCGGCGTCGCGCTCTCGTTCAGCGCCATGGGCGTCGGGAGCTACGCCAGCGGCGCCGTCGTGTCGGCGATCGACTGGGCGACGACGAGACGCGGCGGCGAGAGCTGGTTCGCGGACAACCTCAACCGCGCGCACCTCGACTACTTCTATTGGTTCCTGGCGGGGCTCGCTGCGGTGGACGTGGCCGTGTTCTATTGTTTCGCGAACCGATACGTCTACAGGAACAAAGGCTAACTGTGATTAATACAGTTCATGGAATATTCTGGCATGTAAGCTACGTAGTAGTATGCATTTGTTATCCTTTGTTACACCGTGTCATGGAAATGCTGCTCACGAACCTTTGGCCGTGTTTATCATGTAAAAACACCTCTTTTTCAAAAAAAGTTATTCATTTAAAAAAACGTGTCAGTTTATTTCTATCTCTATACACGATTTTATAGAAATAATTTTTTCGTACTTTCCACCCATTTAGGCCAGTCTCAGTGGGAGTTTCATCAGCATTAGATACACTGTCATGTCAGCATTTTTGATGATGTGGCAGTGTATGTATTAATGAAGAGAGATGTGATGTGAGTTTCATCCTCATAAAACTCTCTCTACACGGTACTCTAGACAGCTTGTGTCTTACATGTTGTCTTGGGAACAACACGAGATGAAACTTTGCATTGAGAGATAGTGTTTCATCATAGTTTCAAACTTCTCTTAGATTATGTGTCACTCTAGGTAAGTGTGTCGATGAAACCCCCACTGAGACTGGCCTTAGAACGAGAAAAATGGGTGAAAAGTACGAAAAAAACTGTTTCTATAAAAGCGTGCATAGAGATAAAAATAAAGGTTCTTTAGATGGATAACTTTTTAGAAAAGGAAACGCTTTTAGCGTATCTAAACACACCCTTTACATCTGAACTTTGTATGGCTTCATTCCACTGGGCCAGGCAAAAAGACAACGCCGTTCCCCTGTCCTTGTCGGGTGCATACTTAGGGAGTGGTGGAAACAGGTGCACGGATCTCCAGTTTGCATAAAAAAATATCTCCTTTCATATTATTTGAATTTCATAGTGTTAATATTTTTATGTGCATTTCAAATAGAAAAAAGTTCAAAAATGCTCTTCACCAGTTTGGCCACAGTTCGGATAACCACAAAGCTATGTTTAACTCAATTTGCCTTTGCAAGTCGCAACTATACCAATTTATTCAATTCACTCCTTAATAATTTTCGAATTGTTCTTAATATTCATGCACATGTTGAGTTTCAGGAGGAGGATTGGGGCGAAGGGGTACCCCGGGCGACTGGAGGCGCCGGGGGGCAAGGCCGCCGGAGCAGCTCGACAGAGAAGACTTACGCTGGCGCCGCGCGCCACAGGGAGTGAACAAGCTAAGCCGGAATCCAAGGTATGGGATGCTTCGTTTGTAGATTCGGATTGCAGCGTCGAGGAATGGAAGCGATACACGATGACGGAGATAAAGCTAGCCTGCAGCTCTTCGGCTGACCCCCTAAGTGGGCTCAGAAGGAGGGGATGTGGGTTGAGATTTTGGCCCCTTGCCGACGAGCTAAGCTCCGACGAGGAGGATTTTGAACAACCGGTGAAAGGAGATGTTTATTCTGAAGTTTCAGAGGAAGCAGTCACCAATGTGGGAGGAGTTTTTGCAGTACGAACCCCTGAGCCTAGTACCGTGGATGGGGCTGGTGACAGTGCCGCGGTGCGACGTACTGGGAGCACCACAGGCAGTACGAGGTCATCGGGAGTCCGGCCATGGCGAGGTCCCCTTCCTAAAAGAAGGTGTTCACCAAAAGTGTCACTAGGCGACATCCGGGTGAATGATACCAGAGCAAGTAGTTTGGGAAAGGAACAGGGAACACTGAGGGACACGGCGGGGTCATTGCAGAGGCGTGGTCCGGCGGTGGTGTCGTCGCCGGAAGGGGGAGCGACGGCGGCGCCGATGTTGTCAGATCCAGATGGGGAAGCGGGGTTTGAATTTTCGGATACTGAACAGTCTGATGTTGGGCCCGTAATTTGGGCCGGGAAGGTGGGCTTTGTTCATGTCGGGGCCCATCCTTTGTTTCGCTGTAGTGAAGCTCTGGGTCGACTGTTCAGTGCGGGTGGAAAGTTGAAGTGCTCTGCTCGGTGCCCTAGCACCACCCAAGCGAACGCTTCGTTTCCCAAATCAACACGAGGGAGTGAACCAGAGAAAGAAAGGGGAGAGGGCGGGGGCGACGAGATGAGACGTGCGGGCGGCGGCTATGGTGGCGGCCCGATGAGAGGATTTCAGGGGGGCGTATGGTGCCTCGGGGAGGAGGCATAGGCGGAGGCCGAGGCCGCGGTACAAATCGAGACGAAGGAAGAGATGAGGGGTTTGGGAGGGATGGCCCTGATGGGAGTTTCAGGAGGACTATAGCAGCAGCTACTCAGTCTCTGTTTGAAGGAAGGGGTATGTTTAGGGGCCGAGCGCATTTCGGTTTTGGGGGTCGGAGTGGCTCTCGAGGATCCCGGCAATATGGCCATCACAAGCAGGAGAGGGAATGGAGCAAGAAGAAGGAACAAGAAAATGAGGGAGACAAAAAGGAAGGAGGAGGGAGAGGAGCCGGGTCTCCTAGCAGGGACCGTGCAAGAGTGGAAGAAGGCGGAGATGCGAGGATGGAGGAGGCAGGAGAAGACAGAGAGGAGGAACCAGAGAACTCGAGCCAGGCAGTCAAGTGCTCGAGGTGTACGAAGAAAGGGCATATGGCGACCAAGTGTACAGCGGAACTATATTGCGTGATCTGCAATACTCACAATGATCACATGAACCACAAGTGCCCGGTACTTAAGGTACCAAGGCCGGTGGCGCATGCAGTGGGCTACGCGGTCCATGGGTTGGGGTTCTATCACATACCCCACCCACCTTTGCCTAGGGCAAAGAAGGACTCCAAGATGGCACTGATCAAGATGGAAGGAGGTCAATTGGACAAGGAACAAGTGGCTGCGCAGCTTCAAAGATTATTTGGGGACAAGTGGCAGTGGGAGGTAACTCAATTTGAGGACTCTTTCATTACCAAATTTCCATCCAAAGTTGATTTGCAGCGAGCTATTGCTTTTGGGGGGGCTGATGTGAAGATGAAGGGTGTGAGCACCGGCATTTGGATGAGTTTTGAGATGTGGCATGAGAAAAAAGAAGGATTTTTGTTGCCTAAGGCTTGGGTGAGGGTTTTTGGAATTAGAGAGGAACTAAGAGAGTTTTTAGAGCTGTGGGCAGTAGGATCGATGTTGGGCTCTACACAAACCATGGATATGGAGATGACAAGGAAGAGTGAGTTTGGGCGAATTTTTGTGGCTGTTCTTAACCCCCTACTGATCCCGACAAACTTAGATGTGGTTATTGGGGATCACTACTTTGAATTGGAGTTTCAGCTAGAAAGAATAGGGGTGGATGAAAATGGAGAAGAAGCGGTGTTTAATTGGACGGGAATTACAGAGGGAGAGGAAGAAGGTGGGAGTCAGGGAGATGCAGACTCTCAGGAGGTTTTGAGCAGTGAAAGAAATGCCAAAAGATTGAAGAGCACTACTAAATTTTTAGAAAACAAGGAAGAGAAGCAAAACAATGAGGAGAGAGATCTGGATGATCTCAAAAACAAAATACAAAAGATGAGTAAAGAGGAATTCAATAGCTTTATTAGGCTAAGGCCAAGGAGATTATTGACATAGCAGTGCGCCGAAACCTGGAGGGAACAACAGACAAAGTTTTGGCTGAAGATGATGATGATCTAGTTATGGGTGATGGAGAAAATCGGGACAAGCAATTGTGATCAGCGGGTATCGAATGACAATGACAGGGCAAAGCTAAAAGATTTGAGGATGGAAGCGACCATCCCGGAGGCTGTTCTTTCACCTACAAGGTGCAGCCCACGGCTGGTGAAATCAGTAGATGAACACACCATGTCTAAAGCTGAAAGAAGAGCGGCCGAGAGGAATTTGGAGCATGTGGAAGGTACGGTGTCTAACAATCCCCTTTTCTCTCCTGTTATCTTTGATGCAGCTCATAAAATCCAACAGCTAGGGGTTTCTTTTGGGGAGGGGGGAGTCTCTCTGTTAGAAGAAATAGGGGTTTTATTAGCAATGAATACTGGGAGACAAGATGCGGGGTTTTCAGAGTTCTTGGGACAAAAGGCAGAGTGCAGTGACAGTGAGGAGGAAGGTTTAGATGAAATAGAAAGTTTGGCAGTTAAAAATCTTTGTGGAGAGCTTTTGGAGGAAGTTTTTGATGATTATCACCTAAGAAGTGATTACAAGAATGCATCAAAAAGATATAAGGCACGTGCTAAGTCACGAAAGAGAAAAGACTGTAAAGTTGCCTTTGCCAAATAACCGAAGTAGTTTCCAAATGAGAGGAATTTTCTGGAATAGCAGAGGTCTTACTGACTTGGCTAAAACTAGATTTATTTTGGATAGTGTTAGAGAACAAAACTTAGATTTTGTTGCTCTTTTGGAAACCGGGAAGAAAGATTTCACCCAACCAACGCTTGATAATTTTAGCGCGGGGCGAAATTTATTTGGCATTGGACCGAGCCACATGGGAGATCCAGGGGCATCCTACTTGGGGTAAATTTAGACTCTTTGGATATCGAAGCATAGAGGAAGGTGACTTTTATGTTAAATTCAGAGTAAGAAGTAGAAAAGATGATTTTCAGTGGATGCTTGTGGCTGTGTATGGAGCAGCGCAGCCAGAGTATAAGGAAGCGTTTCTGACAGAGTTGGTTCATACCTGCAGCAAAGAAAACCTACCTATTCTTTTGGGCAGTGATTTTAACATCATCAGAAACCCAAGTGAGAAAAACAATGACAGATATGATGAAAAATGGCCGTTCCTTTTTAATGCCATCATAGATGGTTTAAATTTAAGGGAAATAGAGATGTCAGGTCGTAAATATACTTGGGCCAATGCTTTAGAGAAGCCAACCTTTGAAAGGCTAGATAGAGTTTTAGCGAGTACAGAATGGGAACAAAAGTATCCCTTGGCGACTGTGCTTGCTTTAACCAGAGAAATCTCCGACCACACACCTCTCTTGTTAAATACAGGAGAAAAATCAAATAACTCTAAGCAACCTCTGTTCAAGTTCGAACTAAGCTGGTTACCGATTTTTTCGATTTAGTGTCGGGGGTCTGGACCAAAGAAGAGAGAGGCGAAACACCAATGCAGAGATGGCAAAACAAAGTGAGAAGACTAAGACAATTCTTGAGAGGGTGGGCAAAGAATTTGAGGGGGATATATAAAAGGGAAAAACAGGAACACTTGAGAAGGGCAGAGGAATTAGATATTAAAGCAGAGGCCACTATGCTAGAACAACATGAGGCAGACTTAAAGCAAAGTATTAAAGAGAGGTTGGTCCAACTCCTAAGGGAGGAAGAAATTAGTTGGTTTCAAAGAGCCAAAACAAAGGACCTGCTGCAGGGGGACAGTAATACCAAATATTTTCAGATGATAGCTAATGGCAAGCGAAGAAAAACTAGAATTTTCAGGCTTGACCAAGAGGAGGGAGTGATTGAGGGAGAAGAAAATTTGAAAAAATACATCACTAAATATTATAAGGTTCTTTTAGGATCACAAAACACTAGCCATTTTTCAATGAATGAGACAACGACAGAGGATATTCCTCAGGTCTCTCCTTTGGAAAATGAGATCCTAACAGAAGAATTTACCGAAAAGGAAGTGAGAGAGGCAGTCTTTCAAATGAAACATAACAAGGCTCCGGGGCCTGACGGCTTCCCAATCGAGTTTTATCAAGTGTTTTGGAGTCTCATTAAGGATGACCTAATGGCCATGTTTAAGGATTTCCATTCAGGACAACTTCCTATCTTTAGTCTAAATTTTGGAATTATAACGTTAATTCCAAAACTGAAAGAGGTTAAGATGATCCAACAATATCGACCAATTTGCATGCTCAATGTAAGCTTTAAGGTTTTTACTAAAGTGCTTGCAAATAGATTCACTTCAGTGGCAAATAGAATCATTAAGCCAACGCAGACAACCTTCTTACCAGGAAGGTATATCATGAAAGGCGTAGTGATTCTACATGAGACTCTACATGAGTTAAGAAAGAAAAAGCTAAGTGGAATTATTCTTAAGATTGATTTTGAAAAGGCATATGATAAGGTGAGTTGGCCTTTCTTGCAGCAGGCTCTGAGGATGAAGGGTTTTTCCTCGGTGTTGTGCAAATGGATAGAAAAAATTATGAGTGGGGGGAATGTAGGGGTGAAAGTAAACGAGGATTTGGGACCCTTCTTTCAAACAAGAAAGGGTCTAAGGCAGGGAGATCCTTTATCTCCACTGCTATTTAACATTATAGGAGATATGTTGGCAGTGCTAATTGCTAGAGCTAAGGGAAATGACCAGTTTAGTGGACTAGTGCCACATCTTGTAGAAGGAGGATTGTCAATCCTATAATATGCTGATGACACTATACTGTTCATAGAAAATGACTTAGAACAAGCAAAAAATCTGAAGCCGGTACTAAGTACCTTTGAAAAGCTCTCGGGTTTAAAAATAAATTTTCATAAGAGTGAGTTGTTTTGTTTTGGGAGTGCAAAAGAAAGGGTAGGGGAGTTTGTGCAGATTTTTGGCTGCAAAGAAGGTACCCTTCCTTTCAAGTAGTTGGGTATTCCTATGAACACACACAAGATTAGAAATAAAGATTGGGGGCTGGTGGAAGAGAGGTTTCAGAAAAAATTGAGTAGTTGGAAGGGTAAGCTTTTGTCGGTAGGAGGAAGATTGGTTCTAATAAATTCGGTTCTCTCAAGCCTACCTATGTTTATGATGTCTTTTTTTCGAATACCTAAAGGTGTTCTAAAAAGGCTAGAGTATTATAGGTCGCGTTTCTTTTGGCAATGCGATGAACATAAAAAGAAATATAGGCTTGCTAAATGGGGTATTCTTCGTCAACCTAAAAGTTTAGGAGGGCTAGGTATTCTTGACCTTGATGTACAGAACATCTCTTTAGTAAGCAAGTGGCTGTTCAACTTGTTAAACGATGATGGCATGTGGCAGAAGCTTATAAGTTATAAGAAACAAATATTTGAGAGGGAGATCCTTGACACACAGATGAACAGAAAACCAGGTGACTCCCAGTTTTGGTCAGGGCTGATGGAGGTGAAGGATTTTTTTCTATCTAGAGGCCGTTTTAAGATTAACAGTGGTAACCAATCTAGATTTTGGGAGGACGTATGGGTTAGGAAATGAATCCTTGATGAGAACATACCCATCGCTGTACAATATTGCTAGGAAGAAAAATGTGACGGTGGCTAGTGTCCTGAGTACAGTCCCTTTTAACATCTCTTTTAGAAGAGCTTTAACGGGAGGAAATTTGATTAAGTGGATTCAGTTGGTAGAGAGTGTAGTCACTTTTAAACTGAATGATCTTGTGGACGTTTTGTTTGGAGCTGTAATAAGAGTGGGAAGTTTTCAGTGCAGGCAATGTATGGGGATATGATGAAAGAGGGAAGGGTGCCACAAAAATTTATCTTTTGGAAAGTTAAAATTCCTTGTAAGATCAAAATCTTTTTATGGTATCTATATAATGGAATTTTATTAACAAAGGACAATCTTGTAAGAGAAAGTGGAAGGGTAGCACTGAATGTTGCTTCTGCAGCCGAAAGGAGAGTATAGGACATCTCTTTTTTGAGTGTCAGGTGGCAAGATTTATTTGGGGGTCAGTACAAATTACCTTTGGCATGAGACCACCTAGAGATTTTGATGATCTGATTGGGGCATGGCTTAGTGCTTGGCCAAGAAAGAGTAGAAAGCAAGTTCTTATTGGAGTTGCGGCTCTCTGTTGGGCTTTATGGCTGAGTCGTAATGATATGGTGTTCAAAAATATTAGTAATGCTAACACATTCTTGCAGGTCATTTTCCGAGGAACGTACTGGACAAGAACATGGGCGACACTTTCTAATGAAGATGACGCCTTGATTTCGAAGAACCTGTGCCGAAGGTTGGAGACCACCTCGATGGAAATCTTCAACAATTTTGGTTGGAAGTGCAGAAGAAGAATTCAAGCCTAGAGTGTTTGATTGTCTTAGGTTGGGAATCGTTTTGTTTTCTGAACTTTTGAGTTGAGTGCCAACTCAATCTTTCGATGTCATAGTTAATAATTATTTTTCCTATAATAATTAGGGTATGTAATTATTTTTCCTATAATTATATACCCTAATAATTAATAATTATGAGATGTCATAGTCTATGAAAATAATGATGAAAAAATCATAAATTATTTTTAAAAATTGAACTTAAAACTCAATTTGTGCATGAAGAAATAAAAATAACAAATCTTATTTAGTTGTAAATTTGACTAACTTACATTGTTTTGTGGTAAATTAAAAATAGTTCAGGGGTTATGTAGACTTTGTCCGAGATGTATTTTTAACTTCTTTTTTCTAAAAAAAAGTATGCGAACATGCGGTTCACTTCTGTTATGATATATTCATCACTATCATCTGTTTTTGTTAACCATCCCAGATGACAAACCAGCTTGCCATGCTTTTCTAGACTCCTTAGCTAACTCAGCTAACCTTTAATAAGAGATACTCCCCATTCTGAAATATATGCCGTTTTGGCTTTTTTAGATTCGTAAATTTTGCTATGCATATAGACATACTCCCTCCGTTCCAAAATAAATGCAATCCTAGGATTTGAAATTTGTCCAACAAGGAATGTAACTTTGACCTACCAACCACAAAAGACAATAGTCTCCTGAAGCTTCTCGTATATAAGACAAACCAATGTCTAGATATTTCTTAAAAAAATAAGGGGTAATTTGGTAATTTTACTCCTAGCATTGGTTTGCGTGCTCAATCCTAGAATTGCATTTATTTTGAGACAGAGAGAGTACATTAGATCCAGGTGGGTAACAAAATCTACAAATCTAAAAGTGGTAAAACGATCGACATATTGAAACGGAGTAACTAAATTGTTTTTTTGGCCTAATAATAGATTGATTGCACATGTTAGATACTTCTCCGGTCACAAATGGTGTTTAGACAGTTAGTTTAGCTTGGTTTTTGTTCATTTTTCTGTCTAAAACATCATATAAGAGCATCTTCAACAGATTTAGAAAACCAATCCCATTTCCCCTATTTCCAGTTAAAAGGGAACTGAAGGAGAAAAATACAGCAGAGACCTTTTCTTATATTTTTTAATTCTTTTTTAATTCCCTTATCCTCCTTCCTCTCCAAGCAATTGGACGATTGAGCGGTGAGCCCCTGCGCCATGCTGCACCAGGCATCACGCGGGGAAGAGACAGGTGCGGGAGGCGTCCCCTGCCATTTGTTTGTTTTGTGCTTTCCACATTTCTTATGTATGGGTTCATAAATGCTTAACTTGGTCATCCAGCCCACCAATTCCAGAGCCGAATAGGCCCACTCATCATCAGGCCCAGTGTGTTGCACTATTTTTTTTCTTTTTGTTTTTTTAAACAAAATCATATATACATGCAGAATGCGCTACTACTACTACCAACAATCTGCTTCGATGCTGTTCCAAAAAAACAGCTTTTGATGCATCCTCGTCATCTTGATCTTGGTGAACGAATTCGATACTGCAGTGAAACTGGGACGCACGTTGGGGCTGCTTGTGTCGTCATGGCCTCATGGGCAGCATCTCGTCAGTCGTTAATGCTCTATTCATTGTGGAGAGAACGCGAACACACAATTCAGCTGAACAACCATGCGTTTGGAAACTATGGAGACCTGGATTTCTCAGGAACTTTCCCCATGATGCAACACAATAGAAGTAGCAGCAGCAGCGATGTGCCCCCTTCCTTCACGCGCAGCTACCGCATTGACAATCCGATCCAATCATCCAATTGCATACGTACGTCAAGAAGACCGGACACGTATGCTCTCTCGAATGCACCCACTCATTGAGTTCTGGCTCAAGATCTGCTGCTGCTGTTCAACAACGATACTCCGACGTCGGTACCTGCACTCCACCAGACAACGAACTGTTTTTTTATATAGGTCGTGTTTAGATGTTTCGCGAAATTTTTTCGAGTATGTTCCCTCACATGCATGGCATATTAAACGTAGTTGAAAAAAATAACCCATTATATGGATGAAGTGTACTTTGCGAGACGAATCTAATAAGCCTAGTTAGGTCGTGATTAGACAATAAATTGCTACAGTAAATATGTGGTAATGACGGGTTAATTAGACTCATTAGGTTCGTCTTGCGATTTACTGACAGAATAATTTACTAATGACGGATTAATTAAGGATTAGTTAGACTCATTAGGTTCGTTTTGCGATTTACTGACAGAATCTGTAATTAGTTTTGTAATTAGTCTATATTTAATACTTTAAATATGTCCCCGACGTACTCGAAAAAAATTTCGCGAAACATCTGTGCCATAAGAAATGGCAAATCGGCACCCGCACCACCTGTCGTTTCCGCTCGTCAGCCTGAACACGGCGGCGAATACTTTCCCCTGTTTCCTCCGTCTCCCCGGCCCCATTCGTTCATGGTCTCCCTGCTCCCTCGCGTCCCCTACCTCGCCTCCCTCCCCAAGCCCGCCTCCTCCTCGCTGCGGCCGCCTCCGCCCGCCATGTCATCCTCCCCCTCCGCCGTCGCCGCCGCGGCCGCCGGGGCGGAGGCAGCGGCTCGGCCGAGGAAGCTGCCGGTGCTGCTGTTCGACGTCATGGACACCCTCGTCCGGGACCCGTTCTACCACCACATCCCCGCTTTCTTCAAGTTCCGTACACCCTTCCCTGGCCTATCCTCATTTGTTTAGCTTGGGGTCGGGGTGTGTCTGTGGAGCGGCACTCAAGTCAGGTGTTCGACGGAATGCTTGTTAGGTTCTGATTGTAAGGCGTTGAAGTTTTCGTCGTTACATGGTTGAAGTTAGGTTATGCAGCTGTGGTAGCTGAAAGGATTAGTTAGGTGTAAGATTGCAGAATTTAGCTGTGATGCTTGAGAGGGATTAATATGATATTCTCAGAATGCGAGTGATTTATGGAATAGCTTTGTTAAAATTGATTAGGTGTTACCAACTTTAATTTTTTGCTTGATACCTCGTGCTTTTTGACACTGATAAACTGTGGTCGAGGCACCATCCCAATGGGCAATGGCCTGCATGTCTTTGTGCTGATGTTTGTGATCCTTGCGTTGGATTCTCAGACTTCCTTTATTGCAGAATGTCCATGAAGGAACTACTTGAAAGCAAGCATCCAACAATATGGTCGGAATTCGAGAAGGGACTGATTGATGAGGTCATTCTAGCAGCTTGAATTATTGCTTGGGCCATGATGTGCTAGTGATTTATGCTTGATGTACATTGCTATTGCATTGTCTGGTTTAAATTTTTCATGCATATCAGTCAATTGTCTTTTCTTTGTACATAGGCATGATACATTGGAGATTGGACTATTCCTGCTTAATAAATGTCTTCAATTTCATAATTATTGTCCATAATTTACAGATTTGACTTTCACTAATGATAAGGAAAAACTATGTTTCGCCAAAAAATGAGGAAAAACTATGCATATTAGGTAACCCAATTAAAATTATGATTGATTCTGTATAAGGAAAATTTGCTTTTGGAATCAAATTTATTAAAGAACGTGTGATGTGTTTTTGCTTTTTCATTATGGCCAGGACAACCAATTTGTTCAAGCAGCTTCATTATTCACATGCCAAATAGAAGTACCATTGTTTAGGGGAGCTTATTTGTTAGTTCTGTTAGAGAGAAACAACACTTTACATTAGAGTTGTGAAACTGCTTGGCCTGTTTTCTTCTAGTCACCTGTCACGGGCAGGGAGAGATTGAGCGCTAGAGGAAGAAGAAGGATGGTTTGTGGAATTGTGGGTGGAACTTGGCGAAGATTGTATTCAAACGAAGTAGCAGGACGTGGTCCTGGACCTCGTCGGCGCAGCCGGAGCAATGATGTTGCTCGACGTCGCACCGAGGAGGCAGGAACACGAGGCACAATAGAGATACAATCTAAAAGCCTAACCAACTATCCTCAGGCCGTGGCTTATATGATGCCTACGCCTGGAACAAATCCCAATCTCTAACAACTAACTCAAACTAACTTATCTCTAAGCAACTAACTTATCTCCAAGCTCATCTTCAGCAAATCCTTAACCCGGACGACATACGAACAGCTCGTCCTACTTCTTTGCAGCGCCGGCCATATGGAACTCCCACCATGACATCTCTCCCCTCCCGGAGAAGCAGCTCGTCCGCGAGCTGGAACTGAGGGAAGAGCTCTTGGAACTCCGGTAACGGAACCCAGGACACGTCAGACTCCGGCGCGCCATTCCAACGAACCAGGAGCTCACGCACCCCACGAGCAATGCGTGCACGAAGTACCGCCTCAGGCTCAGCCACAGCTCTCCCATGATGCAATGATGGCAGTGGTGGAGTCACTTCAGGGGGGGTGCCATGGAAGGGCTTGAGCAACCCCACATGAAACACATCATGAATGCGCGCTCCTGCCGGCAGCTCCAGCTTGTACGCCACCTCTCCCACGCGTTCCAGTACTTTGAAGGGGATGAAGAAGCGAGGACCCTAGCTTGCCACGACCACGAACGTTGAGCGACGCCGCTGGCCAGTGAAGGAGACGGAGCCACACCCATTGCCCTGGAGCAAACACGACCCGCGCGATGCTTCTTGTCGTAGAACGCCTTTTGGTACTGCTGAGCTTGCTCTAAACGATCACAGACCTCCGCCAAAAATTCATCCCGATCGCGTATGGCGGCTTCCACCGCGGGCAGGCGAGCGTCACCCGTTACGTAAGAACGGATGGAAGGGGGCGGCCGACCATAAACCACCTCGAACGGGGACGTCTTCAACGACTGCTGATACGAAGAGTTGTAGCAGAACTTGGCCTAGGGAAGCCACTCGAGCCAATGGCGTGGGCGATCGCCGGTGAGACATCGAAGGTACATAGCTATAATCTTGTTTGCCGCCTCGGATTGCCCGTCAGGCTGAGGGTGAAACGCCGAGGTAAACTGCAGCTTGACCCCAGCCAGACGAAAGAGCTCACG
>CM027120.1:20677516-20768447 GCA_015476505.1 Urochloa ruziziensis
TAACATCGTTGAAAGGATCGCTGCCTCTCAGGCCATCGAGCTACTGTAGACGAGGAAAAAAATACTGTTTCAATAGTTTTGTAGTTATACAGTCTCAGGTGCGTAAGCTCCACGCTGAGAAAAGAAAAGGTATCCGCCCTAGCGAACTTCAGCTGGACACGTGATAGAGCTGGAGAAAAAAAAAGACGCCACCGCCGACCAACGGAGTCCCCGTTCACTAGCCAAAAATCGACCGCTGGCAGGTCTTCATGTAGTACTGTTCCATTGTTTTTTAGCGCACCAGTGTCATATGTGCCGATAGTCTCGGAGTGTGAAAAAAAAGATACATTTATATTACTGAAACAATAAGTAAATCTATAACGCCGCGAGGATTGGCGCCCTCCCGGCGAGTCGAGCCACTGTAGCAATTTTTTTCTTTTTTATATTTTTGTTTTTCTTTTATTTTTTCCATTTCTTTTTTTTTAGTTTTTTCCTTTTCATATATGAGTACTACTTTAATTTTGTCTCCAGCAAAAATAAGTACATCTATGTAAAAAACATCGTCGTCTATAGTTGGTACATCCTTGCTTGCCACGTGGTTTCAAACTTTCAACGTTGCGCTTTACGTATTGCTTCTTGGCATTGTCTTCAGAAGAAATAGGTACATCCATGTCGCCGAAAGAGTAAGTATATAAGTAACTCTATATCGCTGGGAGGTTTGGCGCCCTCTCAGCGATCGTGGCACTGTAGCAAATATTTTTATTTTTCTATTTTTATTGTTTTTCTTTTCTTTTTTTCATTTTTTATTTTTTTTTATTTTTTCCCTTTCATATATGAGTACTACTTTAATTTTGTCACTAGCAAAAATAAGTACATCTATGTCAAAAAAAGCATCGTCATCTATAGTTGGCACATCCTTGCCTGCCACGTGGTTTCAAACTTTCAACGTTGCGCTTTACGTGTTGCTTCTTGGCATTGTCTTCAGAAGAAATAGGTACATCCATGTCGCCGAAAGAGTAAGTATCTCTATAGCGCGGGGAGGTTTGCGCCCTCCCCAGCGCCTCTGCCACTGTAGCGCACTATAGTGCTGCAGTCAGCTATAGTACGCTACGGTGCATTATTTTTTTTTTGCCTTTTAAAACTTTTTTACAGCATATTTCTTTCGCTACAGTATGTCTATTTTTTTTACACGAGTATCACGTCTGGTGGTACCTCGGTATTATCTCTAGAAGAAATACATGCATCCATACCGGTTAAAAAAATGCATCCAACCAGAGTCGTGCGTCCTCGCCACATGATTCCAAATGAAATTGTGGTGCCCTTCATGCATTAGAGCTGTCGTTGCCTCCTCACGAAGTTTAGAACGTGACACAAATATTGCGCTCCTCGGCTGCTCGCACAATCTCTCGCATCACGTGTCAACTCGCCACCTTTTTCCCTGCTCTTGAGCCCCAGTTTGGATCAGAGGTGGTGCAGCTGCCTCGGAGGGACATACCGTCCACCACGGGCTTACCGACCTTACATGTGACGCTCACGACCACCGTTTTTCGTGAGACGAGTTCGCCGAACCGTAGTTCCTGTCCTCAAGTTGTCCTCTCCCCTCTCTTATTCGTCGGCCAGCAGGACAACAACGTCACGTCGCGCCGCTTCAGTCCTCAGTTCCTACGAGCTCTAGCGCGGTAATGGCAAAAGGCCCTCCTAACTGCGCACTGTATGTCAAGACAACCATGCTCTCTATGGTCGATAACATATGTCTTACCGCCATCGAGTTTGTTGAGGAGTCATGCCAGCATGACACCATCACTGTTCATGATTGCTACTGTGTATGTACATTCTATGCATATTGTCTACTTCATTCAATATGTGTGTGTTTTGTTTCATCCATGTAAGCATTTTGTGCTCTTAGTGATTAGAAAAATTAAAAAATAGATGAAATAAAAAACCAATCACGACGATAACAAGTAATTCTAACAGGCGCGGCGGTAGCGCGCCGCCCTTCCTAGTTTCTTATGTATGGGTTCATAAATGCTTAACTTGGTCATCCAGCCCACCAATTCCAGAGCCGAATAGGCCCACTCATCATCAGGCCCAGTGTGTTGCACTATTTTTTTCTTTTGTTTTTTCTAAACAAAATCATATATACATGCAGAATGCGCTACTACTACTACCAACAATCTGCTTCGATGCTGTTCCAAAAAAACAGCTTTTGATGCATCCTCGTCATCTTGATCTTGGTGAACGAATTCGATACTGCAGTGAAACTGGGACGCACGTTGGGGCTGCTTGTGTCGTCATGGCCTCATGGGCAGCATCTCGTCAGTCGTTAGTTGTTAATCCTCTATTCATTGTGGAGAAAACGCGAACACACAATTCAGCTGAACAACCATGCGTTTGGAAACTATGGAGACCTGGATTTCTCAGGGACTTTCCCCATGATGCAACACAATAGTAGCAGCAGCAGCGATGTGCCCCCCTTCCTTCACGCGCAGCTACCGCATTGACAATCCGATCCAATCATCCAATTGCATACGTACAAGGAGACCGGACACGTATGCTCTCTCGAATGCACCCACTCATTGAGTTCTGGCTCAAGATCTGCTGCTGCTGTTCAACAACTACTCCGACGTCGGTACCTGCACTGCACCAGACAACGAGCTGTTTTTTCTATGCCCGTGTTTAATTCGCGAAAACATTTCGTGAAAAGATTTCGGCTTTTGATTTTATCAATTTAGAAGTAGTAAATGTAGACGAAAAAGTTGGAAAGTTATATGGATGGTAATTAGAGGGTAATTAATTCATAATAAGCGGATGATTACTGTAGCACTACTGTTGCAAATCATGGATTAAGTAGACTCATTAGATTCGTCTCGCGATTTACAGTCTATCCATATAATTTTTCACTTTTTTCGTTTACATTTAATAATTCATGCATCAAAGATTCTCCTTTGATGTGATGGATGAAAATATTTCGGATGAGAACTAAACATGGCCATGGCCGTGTTTAGTGGACATGGGAATTTTTTCCACCCATCACATCAAAAAGAATCTTACATGCATAAAGTACTAAATGTAGACGAAAAAAATAATCCATTACATGGATGGAGTGTATGTCGCGAGACGAGTCAAACGAGCCTACTTAATCCACGATTTGCAACAGTAATGCTACAGTAACTGTCCGCTAATTCTTAATTAATTACCCTCTAATTACCCGTCATTAGATTTGTCTCGCGATTTGCTGGCTAGATCTGTAATTAGTTTTACCAATAGTTTACCTTTACTTCTTCTAAATGGTAAATTTTCTTTGACGTGACGTCAAACAATTTTTACCCTCCCGTGTAAACACGAAAAGGCAAATCGGCACCCGCACCACCTGTCGTTTCCACTCGTCAGCCTGAACACGGCGGCGAATACTTTCCCCTGTTTCCTCCGTCTCCCCGGCCCCATTCGTTCATGGTCTCCCTGCTCCCTCGCGTCCCCTACCTCGCCTCCCTCCCCAAGCCCGCCTCCTCCTCGCTGCGGCCGCCTCCGCCCGCCATGTCATCCTCCCCCTCCGCCGTCGCCGCCGCGGCCGCCGGGGCGGAGGCAGCGGCTCGGCCGAGGAAGCTGCCGGTGCTGCTGTTCGACGTCATGGACACCCTCGTCCGGGACCCGTTCTACCACCACATCCCCGCTTTCTTCAAGTTCCGTACACCCTTCCCTGGCCTATCCTCAGTTTGTTTAGCTTGGGGTCGGGGGTGTGTCTGTGGAGCGGCACTCAAGTCATGTGTTCGACGGAATGCTTGTTAGGTTCTGATTGTAAGGCGTTGAAGTTTTCGTCGTTACATGGTTGAAGTTAGGTTATGCAGCTGTGGTAGCTGAAAGGATTAGTTAGGTGTAAGATTGCAGAATTTAGCAGTGATGCTTGAGAGGGATTAATATGATATTCTCAGAATGCGAGTGATTTATGGAATAGCTTTGTTAAAATTGATTAGGTGTTACCAACTTTAATTTTTTGCTTGATACCTCGTGCTTTTTGACACTGATAAACTGTGGTCGAGGCACCATCCCAATGGGCAATGGCCTGCATGTCTTTGTGCTGATGTTTGTGATCCTTGCGTTGGATTCTCAGACTTCCTTTATTGCAGAATGTCCATGAAGGAACTACTTGAAAGCAAGCATCCAACAATATGGTCGGAATTCGAGAAGGGACTGATTGATGAGGTCATTCTAGCAGCTTGAATTATTGCTTGGGCCATGATGTGCTAGTGATTTATGCTTGATGTACATTGATATTGCATTGTCTGGTTTAAATTTTTCATGCATATCGTCAATTGTCTTTTCTTTGTACATAGGCATGATACATTGGAGATTGGACTATTCCTGCTTAATAAATGTCTTCAATTTCATAATTATTGTCCATAATTTACAGATTTGACTTTCACTAATGATAAGGAAAAACTATGTTTCGCCAAAAAATGAGGAAAAACTATGCATATTAGGTAACCCAATTAAAATTATGATTGATTCTGTATAAGGCAAATTTGCTTTTGGAATCAAATTTATTAAAGAACGTGTGATGTGTTTTTGCTTTTTCATTATGGCCAGGACAACCAATTTGTTCAAGCAGCTTCATTATTCACATGCCAAACAGAAGTACCATTGTTTAGGGGAGCTTATTTGTTAGTTCTGTTAGAGAGAAACAACACTTTACATTAGAGTTGTGAAATTGCTTGGCCTGTTTTCTTCTAGTCACCTGTCACGGGCAGGGAGAGATTGAGCGCTAGAGGAAGAAGAAGGATGGTTTGTGGAATTGTGGGTGGAACTTGGCGAAGATTGTATTCAAACGAAGTAGCAGGACGTGGTCCTGGACCTCGTCGGCGCGCCGGAGCAATGATGTTGCTCGACGTCGCACCGAGGAGGCAGGAACACGAGGCACAATAGAGATACAATCTAAAAGCCTAACCAACTATCCTCAGGCCGTGGCTTATATGATGCCTACGCCTGGAACAAATCCCAATCTCTAACAACTAACTCAAACTAACTTATCTCTAAGCAACTAACTTATCTCCAAGCTCATCTTCAGCAAATCCTTAACCCGGACGACATACGAACAGCTCGTCCTACTTCTTTGCGCGCCGGCCATATGGAACTCCCACCATGACATCTCTCCCCTCCTGGAGAAGCAGCTCGTCCGCGAGCTGGAACTGAGGGAAGAGCTCTTGGAACTCCGGTAACGGAACCCAGGACACGTCAGACTCCGGCGCGCCATTCCAACGAACCAGGAGCTCACGCACCCCACGAGCAATGCGTGCACGAAGTACCGCCTCAGGCTCAGCCACAGCTCTCCCATGATGCAATGATGGCAGTGGTGGAGTCACTTCAGGGGGGGGGGGGGTGCCATGGAAGGGCTTGAGCAACCCCACATGAAACACATCATGAATGCGCGCTCCTGCCGGCAGCTCCAGCTTGTACGCCACCTCTCCCACGCGTTCCAGTACTTTGAAGGGGACGAAGAAGCGAGGACCCAGCTTGCCACGACCACGAACGTTGAGCGACGCCGCTGGCCAGTGAAGGAGACGGAGCCACACCCACTGCCCTGGAGCAAACACGACCGCGCGATGCTTCTTGTCGTAGAACGCCTTGTGGTACTGCTGAGCTTGCTCTAAACGATCACGGACCTCCGCCAAAAATTCATCCCGATCGCGTATGGCGGCTTCCACCGCGGGCAGGCGAGCGTCACCCGTTACGTAAGAACGGATGGAAGGGGGCGGCCGACCATAAACCACCTCGAACGGGGACGTCTTCAACGACTGCTGATACGAAGAGTTGTAGCAGAACTCGGCCCAGGGAAGCCACTCGAGCCAATGGCGTGGGCGATCGCCGGTGAGACATCGAAGGTACATAGCTATAATCTTGTTTGCCGCCTCGGATTGCCCGTCAGGCTGAGGGTGAAACGCCGAGGTAAACTGCAGCTTGACCCCAGCCAGACGAAAGAGCTCACGCCAAAACACACTTGTGAACACCGCATCCCTGTCGTTGACAATGGACGCCGGAATACCATGGAGGCGCACGATCTCCGCAAAGAACACTCGAGCCACGGATACAGCAGTGTAGGGATGAGCCAACGGGAGAAAATGGGCCGCCTTAGAGAAGCGATCAATCACCGTGAGAATAACCGACTTGCCGTTCACCTTGGGCAGCGCCTCGACGAAGTCCATGGCCACATCAGACCATACCGTAGTAGGGACCTCCAGCGGCTGGAGCAGGCCGCCTGGGTTTAGATGCTCGCTCTTGTTGCGTTGGCATACCGCACATGCCCGAACGAAGTCCTGCACCACCACGCGATCCTTGGGCACATGAAAATCTGCTCGCAGCCGGTGGAGCGTCTTGTGGGTGCCCTCGTGGCCGGCGGCATGGACTAACTCGAGGATCGCCGGCAGCCACGTCGAGGAAGGATCGACGAAAACTCGCCCCTTGAAGCGCACCAGGCCGTCCGTGACTGACCACTGCGTCGGCTTCACATCGCCACGGATCGCATCCTGCAACTCGGACAGGGCGACGCTGGCGTTGATCTCCTGGCGCAGATCCTCAAAAAGGTCAAAGGTGGGCGCCGAGATCGCCGCCGCCTCGGGTGTCGATTCTTCCCGTCGAGACAGCGCGTCGGCGACGGTGTTCTGTTTCCCCGGCTTGTATTCCACCCCAAAATCGAAGCCCTAAGAGCTTGCTTGCCCATTGGTGCTGCGGAATGGTTGTCAGGCGTTGATCTAGGAGGAAGCGGAGGCTGTGATGATCGGTGCGAACCACAAAATGGCGGCCCCACAGATACGGCCGCCAGTGTCGAACTGCCTGGACGAGCCCGATCAACTCGCGTTCGTAGGCGGCGATCTTGGCGTGTCAAGCTGCGATGGGCTTGCTGAAGAACGCCACGGGCCCGTTGCCTTGGTGAAGGACAGCGCCAAATCCTGAGCCGGAGGCATCACATTCGACGACGAAGTCGAGATCGAACGCTGGCAGCTGTTGTATTGGTGCTTTCGTCAGCGCTTGCTGCAGGACGTGGAACGCTCGAGCGGTGTCGTCGTTCCACCGGAATCCGTCTTTCTCGAGGAGCGCGGTGAGAGGGGCGGCGATGGTCCCGAAGTCGCGAATGAAGCGCCGGTAGTAGCCGGCGAGGCCGAGGAAGCCGCGCACGGCGTGGGGCCACTTGGGAACCGGCCAGTCCAGGACCGCTTGCACTTTCTGCTTGTCCACCTCCACGCCGTGCTCCGAGATGACATGTCCCAGGTACGCCACGGAGCGGCGCCCGAACTCGCACTTGGACTTCTTGAGGAATAGCTAGTGGTCCTGCAACGTCTTGAACACGGTGCGCACATGGCGGAGGTGATCCGACCAAGATGAGCCGTACACAAGGATATCGTCAAAGAATACAAGGACGAACCGGCGGAGGAACGGGAGGAGGATGTCGTTCATCAGGGCTTGAAAGGTCGCCGGTGCGTTGGTGAGGCCGAACGGCATCACCAGGAACTCGAACAAGCCCTGGTGTGTCCGGAACGCGGTCTTCTCGATGTCGTCAGGGTGCATCAGCACTTGATGATAGCCGGAACGCATGTCGAGCATGGTGTTCTGTGCTCTATGTTTAGCTGAAATGACCAAAGGATATGCAAAAGGTTGCACATAATTTGTATTTTCTTGGCATGTCGTGCTGCCAACATTTTACTCCAATTTCTCCACATCATAGAACATGGATATCACAGTTTTGACATTCTATTTGATGCTTTCAGAATGAGCTGGCCAAAAGGTTCTTCAATGATGGCAGATCTTTTGATTTGGAAGGTGAGATGGTCAAAGTACTGTGGGTTCAGATTGTTCCCTTTGTAACCTGCTTTTAATCCTAAAATTAGAACTAACGATAAGACATCAGGATTTTTCACTTGCTAACACCTACTATGAAACATATTCTTTTCCTCAAATCTTGGATAATTCCATAATTGATCTTGTTTTCCTCACACTAAAAAAAAACATCTTAATTTGTTGCAGGTCTCAAAGAGTGCATGGTGAGGGCATATGAGTACATTGATGGCATCGAAGATATTCTTTGCTGTTTGAAGAAAAATAACTATGAGATGCATGCTTTTACAAATTATCCTGTATGGTGAGTTTAACATATTCTGGCACATTTCTTCATGTTCCATGATCCTAAGACGTGTTTTGTAGGTACAAATTAATCGAGGATAAGTTAGAGCTCTCAAAGTATTTATCTTGGACATTTTGCTCTTGTCGAACTGGTAACGCTCTGCTCAAATTTTTTTAATTGAATGAAATTCGCTAGTGGTATTTAAACTTGTCCAACATTCTTATCTAAGTCCACAGACTAAAATTGTAAGTGTAGAACTCATGGTCCATTTCATCCTGATTAATGCTTACTTGGTTACATGGCATGCTGACTTGAGGAAAGAGGTAGCCCCTAAAATTTGGATGCACACATTAGCTTATGTGTCAGCATATAGTCAGCTTGCCAGGTAGGCAAGCCAGCACTAATTAGGGTGATTTGTACCTTGAATGGTACAATGAGCAAGTTTAGGGGCATCTATATGCATTTTGAGCGTTCATGAACCTAGATGAGAATGTGGGACAAGTTTAAGGCCGTAGCAAATTTCACTCATTTTTCTTTCCCTATATGAAGTACCAACATCTTTCGTCATTTCATTGACAATTTAGTGTTTGGAAATAGGCTAACCATTATGTGGCTTCATGACTTCCAAGCCTATAACCTTTTCCTCACTGCAAAGCTGGAATGGAAGCTTTGTTCATGTTTCTTTCTATGACATCTTGCTGGTTAAGAGAAACAATTTCTCTTTCTACATTTATATGCACTTGTATCTGATATTCTGATTTGTTTGAACTGAATGTAGGAGTTTTCTAGAGTTTAAATCAGGAGACGGTATACAGATGGTTCATGCATAAACTAGTTCTGCACTTGCACTTCTAGTATTATTAATCAGTTAAACAACAGGGTAGTAGTGTACTAGTTCATTGTTATATTTCAATGCTAGGCCATTATAAATTTATAATCCTGTGTCATGGCTGCTTAGTATGAATATATCAAATGAAATTGCTTCCTTTATTCTTGACTTACTCTATCATTATTTCCATTCAGGAAAACGCAAGCCTTCGCCTGATTTTTATCTTGAAGCTGTGGATCATCTCAATGTTGATCCAGCAAGCTGCATTTTTATTGATGACAGGTTAGTATATGCGTTTGTCTTTGGTAAGGTTTATCAGTGATGTGGATTCCTTAACAATTAACATGTTTGTATATTTACCACTGCAGAATGGTAAACATTGAAGCAGCTCTTAAAGTAGGAATGGTTGGGTTGCAGTTTAAAAATGCTGAGGCTCTACGGAACGACTTGTGTGCTCTGGGAGTTGAATTATCTCCTCTTGTCTCTGACGGTGAAGCACAAGTACAATAAGGTTGACTTTTCTGCTTAACAAAATGCTGAGGCTCCAAGGAAGGACTTGTGTGCTTGGGTAGTTGAATTATCACCTTGTTTGCAAAGGTGGAGCACAAATACAATAAGGTTGCACCAAGTCTTATGCTTAACAAAAACACAAACTCACATGTACATATGTATTAACATATAATCATTTTTCTTTGTGAGCTATGTTGGCAAATTAATGCGCTCTACTTGTATGATTAGTACCTTTCACAGTATGATGATTAGAGGTAAAAAAATACTTATCATAACGCTATGGTGTCAAACCTCAAGCAATTTACTAACACTACAAGTTAAAACATATCAGGTTTAGCTGTTTGTATTATGAATGCTGGTTAATTGTCTATCTTAATAGCTAAGCAAGAGAATCTTGACCTTGACTTAGAAATGGGAATGTAATTTAAAATTTTAAATCCAAAGCATGCTAGCATGCTTTGGAAGCAGGGGGCGATTAAGAAAACATAGCTCAACAAGAATATACTCAAGTGCTGCATTATGTGAAATGTGCACATTCCAGTTTTTTTTATATTTATGATGATTCAAATACAGATACATGTACGATAAGCTGGGGTAGGCATAGTCTTGAATCTTAGTGACCTTGATAAAGTGCAGATGGTTCGGAGGCACAAAGACACATACTCAAGTTAGTTGAAAGCTTTTTGATTGGCTCTGAAGAGTTCACCATCTTCTTATTAACTTGGTTTTCTTAAGTGCTATTTCAGAAACTTGACTTCCCATCCATTGAATTTGGTGTGTTGATGACTACATTTAGTTCCTAGCTGATAATTTATATGTTTCATAGTTTTGTTTTGTGGATAAACAATGTTTCGTCAGTTTAGCATTTTGTTTTTTTATCAACATGGCTACAGGAGTTAACAATAGCATAATTCAAATATTTCCAACATCATAGCAGTTAAAATCCTTTGAGGCTTTGTGTTTATTTCAAAGTTATTGTAAACTTAAAATTCTTCCACACTTTCCTTGTTCATAGTTTAGTTGAAAGCAGTAACTTCTGGATTGTCTCCTTGGTTTTCTTTGTTGTATCTGAGGATTGCTGCTTGAGGGAGCTTACAAGGGTTACATATATGTTGTGGCCTTTCAAGGAACTGTGTGCTCTTTTGTATAGTACAAGAACTTGTGAAGGTTGGTGCCTTAGTGGGAGACCTGTCAGTAGAGTCTTGCCTCTGTTTTTCAGCTACGGTTTTCTAGATACCCTCATCCTGTAGTGCTGTAGTTCCTGATGCCTCCGATGTTCTAGAATAATTTATTGGATTGGCTCTTTTTTTGTGTGTATCCCATAATCCCACCCTCTGCGCCCCTTTTCCATTCTGCTCACTCATTCCCTCCAAGGTGTTACATGTTCATTGGGAGCTTAGATTTGGAATGTGTTTAGTCAACTAGTATGTTCCTACCCATATATTTGTGCACGAAATGTCACAGGTGGGTAAAAGTTATGGATAACTTTTGTTAAGTGTAGATATGCCGGTGTTGGTCACTTTTTCATGGCTTGCTGCATTAGTTCTAATTTGATATTTCTCAAGACAGTAACACTTGTCATGTAAAAATCACTTGGGATGCCTATCAGTTGTACTTCCTTTGTTCCAAATTATAGGTCGATTTGTCATTTCTAGATTCATTGTCTTTGTTATGCACTGAACCTAGAAATGCCAAAACGGCCTATAATTTGGGGCGGGGGTAGTAGCTTGCATGGCAATCTGTTGTTGATCTTTAACTACCGTTAAGGACCCATCCAATACGTGATATTGAAGGTGATGATATATTATGGCAATGACATGTAAGCATCACAAAGCACCTTAAACGGATGTATCTTTTCCGTTGCTCCTCCATCGGCTTTTACAGGTAATGCAATTGACGTGCCACTTGCGTAACTTTCTGTTTTTTGTGCCTCCTGATGAGATGGATTGATTGCTGGCTGTTTACACTTGTGTGTTGCTGTCAGTTTACTCTTTAGTCTTTATATGGTGGTTCGAATGATGCATGTGTCTGTTCTCAATTGTCAGCAAATATTTGGGAGTCCTAGGTTGTAGCCAAGTCGATCTTGTGAAAGGATATTTGATCAAAGCAACCTCACTCACTCACAAATGATGGCTATGATAAATTGTAAAAGGAACTTTGAAAGCTGTCGGGTGCTGAATGAAATCTGTAAAGAAAGCTCGAAGACAAATTTATAAAAAAAAAAAGGTGTTTGAAGAAACTTCGAGTGGATTCTTTGCTTTTTTCAATTGAAATTGCATCGTAAACTGAAGTACCGTGCATATTTCCCCTGTCTTTTTTACACATTTACTGTATGCCTGAATAACTACTACATTTTTTTTTTTTGCGTTCACCGTTTGTGGGTGTCAGGGTATGCCTGCTTGATAGGAAGAAATAAACTAAAATGAGTTAGGAGGTGTTACTGGAAGGACGTGAGGCTACACATCAAAGTTGGCACTGGAACAGAAACCAAGCTTGCCTCAGGAGCATGACGGTCCATGACGGTGCGCCGCCTAGCTTGCCTCACCTAGCATATATCGCTGCAAATAAACAAGAGCACGCAGCGATGCTAGAGCGTCCAGACTACACGTAGCATTGAACCGTGTCTCGACGAATGTTTGGCGTGACTTTAGACTCAAGCTCATGCCATGGGCGATCTGTCCTCCTGTTCTGCTTTGCCTCCTTTTCCCCCATGGGGATTCACATTGTGCGTCTCGTGGCGTGCGAGTGTGCGACCGATGCAGCTGCTCTGCGATCTTGTTTGTGATTGGAATCGATCGGCAGTCGGCGTAGCAAGCAGGCACCAAACAAGGCACTCAAGCAGGGCCGGGGCAGGAATTTCTTTCGCCGCAACCGCAACCGCAACGCCCCTCATCATCATTCCGCCACCTCTCGAGCGCACACGCTCGCTAGCTTTCCTCGCCTCACACACACTGACACA
Source organism: Urochloa ruziziensis (assembly GCA_015476505.1). Classification (NCBI taxonomy): domain Eukaryota; kingdom Viridiplantae; phylum Streptophyta; class Magnoliopsida; order Poales; family Poaceae; genus Urochloa; species Urochloa ruziziensis. The sequence continues at coordinate 20,689,904 of CM027120.1, forward strand.
CAAGGAGGACAGCTCAGGCTCCACCTCAGCTTTGCGTCCCTTCTACTCCCCTCCACCGCGCGCCCTCCCCCTCCCCTGCCGCCGCCTGCTTCTTCCTTCTCGCGCATGCATGCAACCACCAGAGATCATGGGCCCCGGCAATCACATTCCTAACCACCTCCTCACTACCTTGGCCATGCCCATGCATGAATCCCCCCCACTCGAGAGAGAGAGCCTACAGCCTAGCGCTATACCTCTAGTATTAGCGGTAAACGCCATTGCTTTTTTCCTTCTCTTTTTGATGGATTAACGCCATTGCTAATGCTAGTTACTACCATACCCCCCCAGGCCCCAGCACCCTTCACTGACACCGGCTTGGGCGCTTGGCCACCAACCACGCCCTGCGTTTGGGGCCCACTGCTACATGGGCCACGAGGGGGGAAAAGGAAACAAAGCAATCATGCGGCGACGGTAGGCGTAGCTGCACGCATGCGGCGAGTGATGGATCATGCACATTGCACAGCGCCACAGCTGTGCGCGGGCAAGCAAAACATATCGTGTTTAGCTTAAATTCATTTTGACGCCCGGTCGGTCCACAGGCATGATTGCCAATGCCAGTATGCCACTCAGACCCTTAAATACTACGGAGTAGTAAGCTGCTTTCTTCCCCAATCCCACTTTATCTCACTACATAGTGACACCATTATTCTTGCACCACCCCCTCTCTCTTACTCTGCTCTCTGGACACAACACACAAAGCCACTCCGGTGCGTACCTGGCAGCGCAGCCAGGACGGAGCACACAACCAATGAGGAGCCCGCTGCACTCGCTCGGCATCCTCCTCATCCATCTCCTCCTCGCGCTCCCCTCGCCGCCGCCGGCGAACGCGCTCTCGCCGGACGGCCTCGCTTTACTATCCTTCAAGTCGGCCGTCACCGACGACCCCTCCTCCGCGCTCTCCTCCTGGTCCGACACCGACGCCGACCCCTGCCGCTGGGTCGGCGTCACCTGCGCCAACACGACCACCTCCGGCGCCCCGAGCGTCGTCGGCGTCGCCGTCGCCGGCAAGAACCTCTCGGGCCACCTCCCGCCAAACATCTTCTCCCTCCCCTTCCTCCGCCGCCTCAACCTCCACGGCAACCGCCTGACGGGCCCCATCCCTCCGGCGCTCGCCAACGCCACGTCCCTCCGCTCCCTCTTCCTCTACGACAACCTCCTCACCGGCACCCTCCCCGCCGCCGCGCTCTGCGCGCTCCCGAGGCTGCAGAACCTCGACCTCTCCAGCAACGCGCTCGCCGGCGCCGTCCCGCCGGAGCTCGCACGGTGCGGCGACCTAGAGCGGCTGCTGCTCGCCGACAATGAGCTCTCTGGGAGGATTCCGGCGGCCGTGTGGGCCGGGATGCCGGCGCTGCAGATGCTGGACTTGTCCGGGAACAACTTCTCCGGCGCGATTCCGCCCGAGCTCGGGAAGCTCCCCGCGCTCGCCGGCACGCTGAACCTGTCCCGGAACCACCTCTCCGGCGGGGTGCCGCCGGAGCTTGGGCGATTGCCGGCCACCGTCACGCTCGACCTCCGCTTCAACAACCTCTCCGGCGAGATCCCGCAGTCCGGGTCGCTCGCCAGTCAAGGTCCCACGGCCTTCCTCAACAACCCGGGGCTCTGTGGCTTCCCGCTCCAGGTCCCCTGCCGCGCGGCGGCACCGTCGTCGTCCTCCACCTCGTCGGCGGCGGCGGTCACGTCGTCCTCCGTCGCAGCATCAAAGGGGGGCTCGGCGGGAAGCCGGCAGCCGATCAGGACCAGCCTCATCGTGCTCATCTCCGTGGCCGACGCGGCGGGCGTCGCGCTCATCGGCGTCGTCGCGGTGTACGTCTACTGGAAGGTCCGCGATCGGCGCCGGGCTGCCGCTGGCAACGGCAAGGACGGCAAGTGCGGCGGCGCCGGCGGCGAGGACGACGAGGAGGAGGAAGGGCGCGGGCTGTTCCCCTGCCCGTGCCCCTGCATGCGCGCCGACGCCTGCGCCGACTCGTCGTCCGACTACTCCGAAGAGGACGACGGCAAGTGCAACGGCGGAGGAGGAGCGGCAGGTGAGGCCGGCGGCGAGCTGGTGGCGATCGACAAGGGGTTCAAGATGGAGCTGGACGAGCTGCTGCGGTCGTCGGCGTACGTGCTGGGGAAAGGAGGGAAGGGGATCGTGTACAAGGTGGTGGTGGGCAACGGCACGACGCCGGTGGCCGTGCGCCGGCTCGGCGGTGGCGCGGCGGCCCCCGAGAGGTACCGGGAGTTCGCGGCGGAGGCCGGCGCCGTCGGGCGGGTGCGCCACCCAAACGTGGTGCGCCTGCGCGCATTCTACTGGTCCGCCGACGAGAAGCTCGTCGTCACCGACTTCGTCAACAACGGCAACCTCGCCGCCGCGCTGCGCGGTGAGTTTCCTTTACTTCCCCTGCTCTCTCACCTTCTTCTTTTGCGGTTGCTCTGCTTCCAAACTGCTGCCTCTGTTTTCTCCTGTGCGATTGGTGCCGTCGGGGCGGCCCACATGTCGGTGGTACCGATGGGGTGTGCCACGTCGGCTTGGGGTGTACTAGTACGTAACTAGCCTAGAGTACAGGTAGCTCGGGGCAGGCGTGGACATATGAAAGCGTGGCTGTGTTATATTCGCTTGGATTGTAGTTTCTCCATTACGATCGATGGAGACAAATCCGTGGCCGTGGACGGGAGTGGGCGTTGTCATCTCCTGTTAGGAACCGAACAAAGGACCAATATGGTGGACGATGGTTTCATCCTGCTGCTTGTACAACACGATCCGTCGAACGAAGTTGCCATAGGAATCAACCCAAGATTTCACAATGCGTGAAACATCGTCTAGTACCTCCTGTGTTTGAAAATATGTTTTTTTCCCTTGTCAACTCTTTCTAATTTTGACCATTTTACGGAAAACTATATTAGCACTTACAAAAGCAAATAAGGGTACTGTTAGGATATTTTGCCTACAAAATTTGTCAAAGTCGAGTTTGACTCACGACGACGAAACAAAAGCAACTTTGGAACCAAGGAGTTATAAACATTTGTCATCCCAAAATGAAGCCGTAGGATTTACCTAAGAAACCCTCAACAGGATCTTTGGGTTTAAGAGTGGAGGTGCCATTGTGCTAACAGATGGGAGAGAAGCACATGCACCGGTTGACGGTTGTAAACACAACATCCTAAACTCTGAAACTAGAGGTCGACAGTGGATCTAAACTAGAACGGTAGCAAACAAATATTGCGACGGTGGCAACCAAATAGCCGACGGTGCCAACCCATAGACATCGCGTACGTCGAGCGAGGGACGCCAGAACCCTCTGCAGTACTGCCGCTGCAGGCTGCAGCTGACACAACAGTACTGCTACTGCCCATGCAAATGTTTGGGCATTGCCAGGTAAGGTCTCGTTTAGTTTCAAAATCCAAAATCTAAAATGAATGTTTAGACACATGTATGGCGTGTTAAATGTAGGTAAAAAATAAATCGCATTATATAGATGGACTGGAATTTGCGAGACGAATCCAATGAGTCTAATTAGGACGTGATTAGACACTAAATTACTACAGTAATGCTACAGTAACATGTGCTAATGACAGATTAATTAGGTTCATTAGGTTCGTCTCGCGAATTCCAAACGTAATCTGCAATTAGTTTTTTAATTAGTCTATGTTTAATACTTCAAATGTGAAAAGATTCCCTTTCAAAATCTTTTCATCACGGAACTAAACACGGCCTAAGGGTCAGTGTCACCATTCTGTTCCTATCCCTGCCGTGGACGCTCATTAATTAGGGAATGGACAGTAGCCTTTGCTCCGCTCGTGAGAATATAGGGGACCATACGAACTCGGTATGGAGTAAGGCCATTCGGCAAGGTACGGTGTGGTTACCTGCAGTTTCTAGATGCTGTACAAAACGAGCAAACATGGGTTGTACGTCGTCCTTTGACTGGCATCAAGAAACCCTGGGGAAACCACAAAAAGGCAGCTGCTGTTTCTTTTCGCCAGAAATCAGTGCCAACCAAATGGGAAACGGAATGTGAGACCCTCCACCTATCACTACAGTACTTAGCAGTAGAGATACCAGAGACGAAGATGATCGATGTGGTCGATTGACCGAGAGACCGTAACCCCTGCCGCGACGTGGCCTAGGAAGGGTTCACCCTTGCTGTTACTGGTGGCACTCGCACAGTCGCACTGGCACCACAGGGAGACTGCTGATGAAAGCTTCCAAACCGGCCAGCCGAGACCAACCATGCCCGTGGACCAGGGCCCCTCCTCTCCCTTGCCCTGCAAATGTTTGGACGCTGTCGCCATGCCGATGGTCCACTGGTCACCTGGTCCTTCTCTGCCGTGGCTCCGCGGCCAGTGTCCCTGTCGCCTTCCTGTTCCTGCTGGCTCGCCGAACGAATTCGGCCAGGCTTTGGTCGGTGAATCGTGCGAGCTCGGCAGGGAAAATGGCCAATTAGCATGCTGTGGGAAAGTGCAGTTTGTGGGCATTGAGAGGAACAAAGCATCCAGAATTAGAATTAGGTTGTTTCAGAGAAAAAAAAAGAATTAGTCCGTCGTCCGCTGGCTGACCCGGGAACAGGGGAAGCCGGCCGAAAGAAAAGGCAGCCGTGTCTGTCTGCGCCGACTCATTTTGGCCTCACTACTGTGTCGGTGTAGGGCCATGGCATCGGCATGGCTGCAATCATCTTGCAGCCGCAGGACAGGCCTGGAGGCTCAAAAAAGTGGTGAATGGGAGCAGGGAAAAGGTGCCCATTTGTTGAGAAGCAGTGTGCCTGCGAAGTGGATTTAAGTGGTCACGAACAATGTTCATTTGATGAGAGATATACTTAGTGAACGTAATGCCAAGAAACTAAAGAAACCTGTGGCTGCTTTTCCCCACGGTGCTCAGCCGGTACTCTCTGTATGTGTCGACCCTTTTGACAAAAAAGACGTGCAGTCTCCAAAGGCTAAAGCTTTGGTACGGTAGACCCCGGCCTCTAGGGGAGAATAAGGACCATCGTGATTATACATCGTACAGTCCCCGGTAGTACTTGCTTGTAAAAAGGGAGCATGTTCCGTGCAGTTAAAAGCTCTATTATGACTGTGAAAAACATGGCTGTCCTACAATGATCAGCACGGCATGGGCAGAGGGCTCTCCTGCCTTTGTGGGGAGACAGCGCAGCCTCTGCATCGAGGAGCAGCTTTGTGATCCCTACTGATTAGCCTCTTTGACCGTGCATGGTTACTGTGATTCTTTTCCTACTGGCTACTGCAGGAGTCCGTGTACATCATGATAACAAGATGCATACATGGACGTGTTTACCTACTGTTGCGAATTGATGTGGACGCCACGACCTCATTCTATCGTATTCATGGCCGTAGTAGTGATGATGAAGTACTACTTTTGTTCCTTGCACCCCCAACCATCTCCAGCTACCTCTGCCTTAAATCGATCCATTAGAGTAGTTGGCGTGTTCATCATTAGTGCAAGCATGTGACCGGCCTTGGCCTTTTTCAGAGAATAAAAGTTAACCACTTTCCACCCAAGGCCATGACTGTCGAGCCGCATGGTTAAAACATGGCTATGAAAGTAACATAGCCTAATGATCACCAAGTGTCGCCTAATGATTTTAATTTTGAATTATATCGGCATGCATGCTAATCTCTGTGAAGCTTGGTCGTCTGTGCAGGGCGATCCGGGCAGCCGAGCCTGTCGTGGCAGCTGCGGCTGCGGATCGCCAAGGGCGCGGCGCGCGGGCTGGCGCACCTCCACGAGTGCAGCCCGCGCCGGTTCGTCCACGGCGAGGTCAAGCCCTCCAACATCCTCCTCGACGCCGACTACAACGCGCTCGTCGCCGACTTCGGCCTCGCGCGCCTCCTCACCATCGCCGGCTGCACCGACGTCTACTCCGTCGCCGGCTCCGGCGGCATCATGGGCGGCGCGCTGCCGTACGCCAGGCCCGCCGCCGCCGCCGCCCTGGCTGTCGACGCAAGGTCCGCCGCGTACCGCGCTCCCGAGGCGCGCGCGCCGGCGGGGGTCGCCGCGGCGCGGCCGCCGAGCCAGAAGTCCGACGTGTACTCCTTCGGCGTCGTGCTGCTCGAGCTGATCACGGGGAGGGCGCCCGACCTCGGCGGCTCGCCGCCGTCCGCGTCGTTCTCGGCGGGCCACGGCGGCGAGCTGCCGGCCGAGGCGCCGGAGCTCGTGAGGTGGGTGCGGCGGGGGTTCGAGGACGCGCGGCCGCTGTCGGAGCTGGCCGACGACGCCGTGCTGCGGGACGCCGCCGCGCGGAAGGAGGTGATCGCGGCGCTCCACGTCGCGCTCGGGTGCGTCGAGGCGGACCCAGACCGCCGGCCGAGGATGAAGACCGTGGCCGAAAGCCTCGACAAGATCGGGGCGTGATCTGTCACTGCTGGTGCTGGGTCGAAAACGGTGTTGGAGTTCTTCCGTATTTTTTCCCGTAATTATGCCGATCATTATTGCTCTTCTCTTTCTTTATTTTTTTGTTTTCTCCTCTTGTATGAAATGGTTGTAGAAATATATACGGGAGAGAATTTACCTTGGTATCCTCAATTTTCTGCAGCTGTACGTATTTCTCAGCTGGTTACATGAGTTGTGAGCTCCGAGCCTCCGACAGCGGCTCAATTTATCTGGAACCTTTTTCTGAACGCAAAATCTAAACGGGCCTCCGTTTAGCGCTAACGGGAGGCCTCCCTCCTTATTCCTCGCGGCGCCGAGGGGGGCTGGGCGGCGGCGGACGGCGGCGGGCCGCCGCCGTCGGGAGCGGCGGGAGGAGGGGGACTTTAGGTCCCGGGGTTGCCGCGTGTGGGGGGCGGCGAGATCAATCACCGGATATAGAGGAGGGAGGGGGAGGCAAGCCGGCCCGGCGGTGGCCGGTGGTTGGTGGGCGGGGCGGCGCCGCCGCGGCGGAGTGCCGCTGGCCGCGGGTGGTGGAGGCCGATGGTTGGGGCCAAGGAGGGGCGGGGGAGCTCCTGGGAAGGGGGTGAAATCGGCGGCGCCATGGTTCGGGAGGGTTGTGGACGGGGCGGCGACAGAGGCGGCCCCCGGCCGTCGGAGCCGGGGGAGGGGGCACCGCGCGGGGGAGAAAGAAGAGGAGGAGGTCGGGCGGGTGGTTAGGGATCCGGAAGATGAAGAAAAGGTTAGGGAGGGTAGGGGGATTTGTTTAAAAGAGAAAGTTTCCCAATATAGAGTGTCTAGAAATGGAAACAATTCCATTTTTAGAACGGCCTCCCCTAAGACTAAATGGAGGAGGGCCTCCCTTTAGTCAAGTCCTTTTCTGAATTGATGGCATTAAAACAATTTGCCAGCGCAATCAAGAAGAGAAGAAATATGTGAGGGGATTGATCAGGAGAGGAGTGCGATGTGAATGGTGGATCTGGGTATGAGGGAATCTCGAGCATGATTGGAGTTCCTAATGACCGAAGATGGCAGAGGTGGGGGTTCAGCCTTGGCTGGGGAGAAAAATGACTGTCAGCCTCCATCCTCAAACTCCGGTTAAACCCGGCCTGGAAAGGACCACGATGAGTTCTGCCTTGACGCAAATGGGTCTTTAGTCATATTGGTTAGATGGTCTCAATAGCACTGCTCAGGTTCTAGATTCGACTCCTTATGGAAATGAATTTCAGGTTAAAGTTAGAAATATCTGTCCCCACATCAAAGCACATGCGAAGGTCTCGCCTAGGTTGTCATTGTGGTCACACAAGTCCTGTGTAAGGATAGGACAGAGGTTTTGAGGTTTTCTCGACCTGCGTGAAAAGATATTTCTCTTAGCAAATGCCAGGAGCTATCTTACCCCCACAAGTCGAGTTTTATCTTAACACCCCCCACCCCACCCCCACCCCATCCCCACAAGTCTAGTTTTTGTTGCCCTGCCATGAGGACAAACCCTCATAGTTATCATCTATCTCCACCATTGTCCGGAAAGCTCCCATTGTCACTAGTACCTAGCAAATTGTTTAGTGTTCTCCTAACCGATGGGTCCGAGAAATAGAGAGATGGAGGATGTTGATGGATGAGGCCCATGTGGCTCCAAAAAGAGCATGCAAAGAGGGTTGCACCGACGGGAGGGGTGGGATATGTGGAGGAAAATGAGTTGGACTTCGTTGCAGCTTCAAGTTTTTTGTCTGGTAGGAGGAAAGGAAAGAGAATAAAAGGGGAGTGGGAAAGGGGTTATTTGGGCCCAAATTTCAATTGGGTTTTGGTTCAAAGAGGTTTTGTATATTTTATGGGATTTTTGAGATTTTGGTTTTAAAATAATTCTTGAAACTTTTCAAGCCTAATTTTCACCAAAACACTATGCAACAAGACAGACTTTTAGAACCTCAGCACATTTTATCAACTCTAATAATTTTTACAAGATGCATCATGAAAAAACTATAATTATGGTGGTAAATAGTACCATAGACCATTCCAACCTTTCTTTGCTAAAAAAATATTCTCTTATTGCATAAGGTCAAGCTACAAGCACATTGTGTTTCCTAAGCTATTGAAAAGGACATAAGCGGTCTTTCGGTCTCATCTTTCATGACAAAATGTTAATACACAAGGGATTAGTTAACATTTTTGCATAAGAAGGTACAATATTATTAGTTTAAATGACACATATTTTTGAACTTAAGTTTTAGAAGTAGTATAAGGAAGAAGAAAACAATTAAGCTATTTCTTGTTTATTATTGTCATTCAAATCTAACATACAATTTTAAATATTTGACTTTTGCTTCAAAATTTTCTTGAAATTAGAATGAAACAAATTAACTATCAAAGCTGAATAAGCTTGTGGTGAATTATTTTGTTCTTACTTTCTAACTATTAATGAATTGAGTATTCTTCTAACAAAAGGTTCACATCATGCACCAATTAATAATATTTTTGATGAATAAGGTCAATAAACTCCTTGTAACATGTTAGCATTGCAATTTGAATAACAACCGGAGAAGATTTAGAGTGATAAAATGATTTAGAACTGTTGTGGTATTTCTTTAAATCTTGAAAATAAAATCTAAAAGTTTGACATGTTCAATTTCAAAGGAAAATAACCTCGAATAAGTATCCTCTATTATTTCTTCTAGCAAAGGATATTTTATCTGTGCCAACATCTACAAGTGAATATTGTTGTAATTTTATAAATATGAATTTCTTTTAGTAACATCACTTATTAATGAAAAATCTATTATTTCTTTTATTCATCATATGGAAATGTAGCATTTCCAATTCAATATGAGAACATCTAATCTATTGTTCTAAATATCACAATAGCTAATAACTTTTTAGTTTATTAATTTGATACTTCCTTAATGAGTTCACAAATAATAACATTAATTATGAACTTTATCAAATCTTTGCCTTTTACTTTTTATTTAATAGAACATTTGGTGCGCTTTGTGTGCCCTGGAATGACCTAAACTATAGATAGAACTAGGTGATTCCCCGCGTGTTGCTGCGAGATTTGAGACAGTTTTTGATAAACTATGAATCAATGTGGTTGTTTAGTTGCTCGTAAATGGTTTACGGTAGATATTACACCGAGAGCATATAAGTAATCTCTTGGTGAAAATCACAAACTTTTAAGTTACTCTTTGGTTATGTAATCAATAGATAAGAAAGAAACCAATAAGACATACATCCGATGGATAGAAAATGTGCGCAAAGTTGATCAATGGTTAGAATATTGAGAATTCAAGATGATTTGGTTGTTTGAGAGAAGAGATAAATAGTAATAAATTCATCTTAGTAGGTTGCTTCTATATATATAAGATGTATGAGATTTAGATAAACTTTTGACTTGTAGCATCCTTGAGCTCATTCTTTACTTTGACTTATATATCTACTGTGTGTCTTATTAGGAAATGTTGGCGGTCGATATCCATGATTTTTACTGCCAACATTTATTCAAATTTCATACTCATATGGCCACAATCATGTTAAAATTATTTATTACAAATGAGTTCACAAGTTTTGAATAATTTGTGGGTGCAAGAGCATACAGGAGAAAGGAGAGCCAAAATGGGCTCAGGGCCAGGCCGGCCGGCCTAGCCTAGGCCGACCGGCCTCCTATCCCCTCCTCTGGCCATTTCATCGATCTAGAGGACAACTAACACATCAACAAGCACCCTGAGACGTGAGATCAATGTTGGTTTGATCCGAAGACCCGAAAGGCCTAAGTCATGGATTGAAGGGCCCACCTACCTAGGATTCTCGGACAGCTTCAACTAAACGCAACCAAAACCGCCTCTCTAGACAACATGCAACTGTGGATGAGCGAGTCGGTGCAATGGAGGGCTGAGAGGAGCCAGAGCCAAAGGCCGATCGGCCTCCCCTAGGCCGGCCGGCCCCCAACTAACACAACTGCCACCAATCCAGCAACTACCGACCTCAGGACATCATCAGGAGCGTCCACAAGAAAGACGGTGCTGAATGGACAACATCTCAGGCCGAACGGCCTAGGACATGCCGGCTGGCCCCCTTCTGTGGCAGTTATGCCTCCCATTTTGTGTGGAAGCTAAGCAAGCAGGTAGCTTACCATTTACGTAGGAATCCATGCTTGACAGGCTATAAAAGGTGCCCTTCACCCCTACTCAAGACACACCACCTTGGAGAGAAGAAAAGGCTCAAGATGTAGTCCACTATCTTAGAGTAGAGTAGGGAGAGTAGTGGGTGAGTGCTTGGGTGACAGCCAAGCTTGTAGAGGGAGTTCGGGAGTCATCTCGACCTCGCCTCAACATTGTTCCACCCTCGAGGAATAAAGTTCCGGAGATATCTTCAGTAAGTTCCTCGGTCCCTTGCCTTAGTGATTCACTAGTTTATTTACTACTTTCAATAATTTATCTTTCCTATTATTGGTCTGCGGGATCTCTTGTCTGCGTGGGTGACAGCGACGCACATTTGAGATTTCCTCATAAACCCTTCGCGTTGGGTGGAGGTCAGTAGCTGAAAGCTTAGGCGTGGTGCCTGTGCTGGCTAGCTGCCGAGGGTTGTGTTGCACCCCATGGAACAACAGTGGTAGGCGGCAGGTGGTGACAGTCCTGTCCGTCCTTTTTACTCCACCACGTTTGGGTGTACTCATAACGGTAGTGCTAGAGCCCGGAAGGAACCCCCCAGTTTCTCCCTTTATTATGTGGTCCTCCCGTTCTAGTCGTCGAAGTAGACCAAGTTAGACAAGGATAGGTTGTTTGAGGTAGTGAGTGGCTAACTAAGGTTAAAGCTCTCTACTCTTTTATCCCTGAACTCTTCAGTGGGTCTAGTTCGAAAGTTTTAGGCTAGTCGCGTCTACCGTTCCTTGGATTTGACATCCAGGTTTTTACTTCCCTGGTGAAAGGCTACAACGGTCTCCTTGCACTTGCGGATTCGTTACGCTAAGGAGTGCCAACAGAAAACTAGTCAAATGAGTCAATAAAAGGAGGGTTTATATCCCATCGTAGTTGAAACTTAATTAGTAATGTTGTAGCTACTTTGTCACTAAAATAAATTAGTGATAGTATTTGTATTGTTTGTAGTTTTTAGTGAAAGCAAGTAAATAATTAAGGCCATGGCTTGGAGGCGCACCTCTCCCGCTAGGTTCCCGAGCTTAGCACTCCCGCATCGTGACTCATCGGTAGAGAAAGTTTTTTTCAAAGCCGCTTCCATTACCCACCAAGCTCCAGCGCTCTCACTACAGATCCTCGATGCAGGATTATCCGGCCTCGTCGCCTCCGCCACACCTCAGCCTGTAGCAAAGCCGCATCGGTGCCATCCCCACCCATCCCTTGGCCTGTTCTAGCTGCATATCTTCAGAGCAACCTTCCTAGGCACCATGCACCATGCGAGCAGACTGTAGCCTAGGTTGATGTCCTTCGGGTCTGGCTCTGGCAGCAGTGATGCTATGGTGGGATGAGGTGGTGGGAGAGACTTAGACCTGGTCTATTTTATAGGGGCAGCTCCTATGAAGATGGTGCGCCCATATGAAAAGCCAGGAGTCAGTTCGGTTTAGATCTGTTTCATATGAAAATTCACTAACTCTTCGGTTTCTCTATTGCCTCTTGAATAACTTGATGGCAGTGACCAGTAGATGTGAGGCCTTTAGTGGAGTACTGGAGCGGCAGGTAGCACGCAGCGTTGACCTTTTTTTGGCAGACATTTTGATTTTTTTTGGCAGACATTTTTTCCCCGGGGCAGGACCGTGTTTGCTGTAGACGGAAGGAGAAGCGTGCGTAAATTGATACGGTTTCAAGTGGGAAAGGTGGATGACATTAATTCTTGTGTCTTGTTTAATGATCTTTTACTGGGTGGCGAGTGGAAGCAGAGGAGACTAACCATCAATGATTGTTTAGTTTTTGTAATTTGTGGTGGTGGGACATCTGGATGATGTGGCTTCACGAAATCGTAGAAAAATAAGTTAGTGTGGCTCTCCTATATAGGTTATATAGATATATTTAAGACTTGACAACCAAATTGTTGAACATGTGTTAAACTCAGAACTAGTACACAAGAGACCCAACCATAAGTATTCACCGCTTATTTTTGGACCCATCATGCGAAAAGAATAAGAAGGTCACTGCTTCTCTTTTTCCGATTAGAATAAGAAGGTCATCCGAAGCGGTTATTTTTGGACGACTTCGTTTGACAAGTTATTCTAACTGGCTCAATTGGCGCTGGTTAGAATGACAGTCCACCCTGCTCATTTTGTCTCTAGACGGTGAGAAGCATCACCGAGAGTTCGTGACGCATCGACCTCCACCCCGCCATTGTTAAGATTGAGAATGAGCACCATAGGTGGTTGAGCATTCATGGGAGCAGTTGGGGCTCTCCATAGGGGATGGTGGAGCCACAAGAAGCAGTAGCCGACCACCCCCACGCGCCGAGTAGGATCACCGCCGGCGTCAGCAAAAGCCATGTTGGCCATGGCCGCAGCTGGCCTCAGCTAACAGAGCGTTGATCGTTGGATATGCCAAGGCACCATGCCATGCCCTCACCATGCGTATACGTGGTATGGAAACGAATGTTTAAAAATCTTTATTATTGTAAAAAAATCCAATTTTAATATGGATGCGGACTCACATATTTTATTCATGGATGCAATATTCAATTGAAAGTTTGGTTCAACAATATTTAAGCAGAACAAGCCTCCGCTATATGATTTCACAATTAAGAATCGATAAGTCGTGATGTTTTGGGTCCAAGCTTTCTCTTTTTCGACGCTGGTATATTGACTTTAGCCAAACAACCCCACGTACATAGAAATTGACATTTGACTTTCAGCATCTTCCATCCCTCATAAGAAGTGACATCTTTGCTCTTTGTCACAACTCGATTAAGACAAAATTCGTTGTAAAAATAGCTTCTCCCACCATTCATAGGACATACTGGAACTCTCTAACATGACATTTACCATGTTTGTAGGTGTCCGATTTTTTTTCTCAGCCATCCCATTAGATTGAGGTGAGTATGGTGGTGTAACTTCAGTGGACTATACCATGTTCAGTACAGAACTGAGAGAACTCATTGGAGATGTATTCTCCTCCATGATCATCGCGCAAACGCTTATCTTTCTCTCAAGTTGGTTCTCAACCTTGGTCTTAAAGATCTTAAAATAGTTGAGAGCTTCTGTGGGGAATATGGTTCCCAGGTACCTCACAAGCAGGCCTGGCAACCCCCCGATAGGGGGCGGCCCGGCCCACCGTTCTGGACCAGATGACGTGCGGGACAAGCCGGCGCATGAAGGAAGGACCCGGAAGGAGAAGTTCTAATTAGAATAGGAGTTTTTGTAAAGAAGGAAAGGATCCTTAGAGATAGGATCGGCTACAAACCGACTTGTAACCCTGCCTTCCCGATATATAAGGCGGGAGGGACCCCCTCCGAAAGGAACAAAATCTGTCAAGAGAACAATCCACACAATACAACACCTCAAAACAGGACGTAGGGTATTACGTCGAGTTGACGGCCCGAACCTGTCTAAATCCTTGCGTCTGTCCACCCTAACCATCTAGCTCTCGATCTTTGCGATCTTCCCTCCATACAAATCACTTCCGTGGGCTACCCCGTGGAAGACTCCGGAGATCATATCACCGACAGTGGCGCGCCAGGTAGGGGATATCGCCGAGATCAATTTGGTGAGCCCGATGGACCACGTCAAGATCTTGGACAGCTGCAACCTCCCGGACGTCGACGGAGTCGAGATCCAGTTCGGGAGCACCACCGCCGCCTCGGATCCCCAAGCGACAAAAGCTACAACCGCCATGGAGGACTCCTCTCTGGCGCCGACTTCGGCCGTCTCGGCCCAATCCGGTCCGATCGCATCTGATCGCGCCGAATCTGCCCCGCTAAGTCCATCGCAAAACGCGGGGACCAACCAATCGGGAGCAGGTCAGCAACCACTCGGTTCCGATCCGGCTCTTGAGAGTCGCGTCGCCGAGTCATCTCAGAGCGTAAACGCTCGGCAGACGCGCGTTCCGAGCCTTGAGGTCATCACCATCCAGACCCCCGGCTTCCGTGCGCTTACCCAACAGCAGAAGATGAAAGAGATCGTTCAGGTAGATGATTCCCCCTCTGAGAGCGACTCCTACGAGTCAAACTCACGGGGACCCTCAATCCTAGACGACTTGCAAGAGGGTTACACCGCGTCCGACTCCTCTACGGAGCCGGAGCAATTTGGATCACCCGGAGGGTCAACTCCGAGTAGTTCGGAACGTGGCACGCCCATAACCGATCCTTCCGAGTCCGAGGAAGATTACCTCGCGCAAGGAAGACCCGGCGCCGGGTCATACTGCTACATGGTAGCACCATCGACGCCATCTAACCCCGTGTCGGAGGATGAACTCACCTCGGCCGACGAGGCGCCTGAAGCCAGAGATCAGTGCCGAGGACGCAACGCCAATCGGGCGACTCGCAGAGCCGCTCTACCACAAGGGGCCAACGCATCAGGATCTGGCACCGCTCAACCTCGAGAACCATCATCGGAGGACCATCGTCGTCGTCGGGACCGACGCGACAGGAGAAGCCAGCGGAACCTGATGCGTGACGACATGTTCGAGTACAATGGATTCAACATCTACGAGACACCAGTCCAGAACCTCGTCACCATCGACGAAGAGACCAGTCGGCTACCGCCTAGTACTCCAGGCCTGGATAAGGTAAGGGCTTTCGTGCAGGCCGCCTCCGTCCAGGTTCACCAGATGCAGAACAGAGTGCGTACGGCCGCTCCTGAGCCCGGGTCGACTCGACACCGGACCAGCGGCGGATCGAACCGTGATGAAGATCTTCGTGACACGATCAACCGAGACCGAGACGCGAGGAACATCATCTGCAGCAGCGCTGAGGAACGTGACCGCGAAGAGGCTCAACGTCGCGAGGAATACGATCGGGAGCATGGGAATCCCCGTCATAATTCTAACCGGAACGGCTACTCGACGGAGTCAGAGTATACTGATTACTCCGATCTCTCCGGTAGCCCAGGACGCGGCAATGACGGCGGTCGTACTCCGCCTCGACGGCCGACTCCGTCGCGAAGACGAGCAACTCCCTCACGGAGGCAGCCGACCCCGCAAAGGGAGCAGACTCCACCGCGCAGCAGAACCTACCGACGGGACCGATCTCCTCCCAGGGCTCGGACCTTTCGGAGGACCCGTTCTCCACCCAGGGATCGAGATCGCAGAAGGGAGCGCACTCCCCCAAAGACAACGGGTGGCTCGAATCCGAGTGGTTCCCGCCCCAGAGGCCGGATAACTCCAGAAGATTTCCAGCGCATGCTCGATGAGCAATGAGGCCGACCGAGTGGTCTGTATGATCTACGGAGGACCGGAAGGTTTCGAGACGAAGCGCCAGCAGAAGCTCACCAACCGACAGGTCATGCATGCCAGGGAGCCACCGGTACCTGAGTACCTTAAGTGGTCAGAAGTACCGATCACCTTCACTCGGGAAGATCACCCGCACTTCATACCCAGTTATGTATTAATCTCTTATTTCTTTAAGTCATTTTTTAATAATCTTCGACGAGTGGTTTCTGTGGATAATCATCCCTAGTTTCAACTCGGCAGATTTATAAATATCATGTGAGTTGTCAATAAAGTTGATTTCATCTTCTATCTACATTATGTCTACTACTCGAATTTCTTCTTTCGCGTCACGCACATAAAGTACGAGTGGAACAAACTTTAAATCGTGGGGGAAAGTACTCACCAAGTCAAAGCTCTACACGCACGATAATGCTCTGCAGCATGAGACTAAGACCAACGAGGCTAATCTACTCCGTAACAGGTCAACCACTCGGAAATTACGGCCAGCGCAGAAAGGAAGGGAGTAGCACCTCCAGAAACTTATATACAAGCACAAAAGATTAAACATTGTTCAAAGTACTTTTACTACCAATACTACAGATAATCTACAAAAATTAATTTGCAAGATCGCCACCACCAGAAGGGCCAGCCTCGTCAGTCTCACCGACAACGTCCTTGGACAGAACATTGGCGATTGGCTCCACTTCAAGCAGCAGCCTGCCCACGTCCTCCTTGGAGGTGCCAGCAGCATACCCCCCTCCGAGTGGCTCCAGAAGGGGGATTGATGCATAAGTAGCTCGACCCTGCATATCAAAGTTGGGTTCAGTTTTTCATCGGGATTACACCCAATGGATGGAATTGAACACACAAACGGCAACAAATCGATTTATTACCTCAGGGCGAGGATTAGACAAGTTGCAGGCTTGAGGGCCATCAGAAGTCTTCAAGGGAGTCCCCGACGCAATAAATAATAATGACACGACCTTTCGGTTCTGTTTGCTGACAATTACATGGGCTTGTGAGCAAATGCTCAAGGGCAGAAACCACTCGGTCGTGAGGCTACAATTGGTCGACGGTTAGGCTTATTTTTGCAATTAATATTGCAACCTTGCAATTGATTTTTACTTAATGCATGCGATACTATCGCTAAATTGACTTGGGAACCCAGGTCAAGTGCTGATAAGTATGGATCTTGTGAGAAGGTGATTTACCATATGGTCAGGCTGGGTCGTGGAACACGACTCGGGAGTCACACCGAGTTCAAAGGACTCAAGAAAAGATTCCCTAAAAGGAGGAAATTATTCAAAATCCATGTCCAGAGGCATGGGGGCTAAAAGATTCTGCAATGATTCACAGCTTTTAGAGTCTTGACGCGATCGCGCCGAGTCAAGTCAAGACTCGGGGGCTACACCCAATGGGTGCACCAGGAGGTGCACACCATTGATGGATTAAGTTCAAAAGATTTTTATTTTGACCCTCGACCAGACTATTCTACTCTGCTCAAGGCTCGGGGGCTACACCCAATGGGTGCACCAGGAGGTGCACGCCATTGAAGATCATGATTTTGATGGAGAAAAATTGAAGACCCTTGGCCAATTTTATACTAAAATTACCTAAGGCTCGGGGGCTAAGTGTATACACTTCGCTTTCGCGTCGTGAAAAAGAGCACTTCTTCCCCTCATTAAGGCTACAATTAAAGAATCGTTTTCATGAACGTTTGAGCATGCACTCAGATCTTCCTCGAAACCACTCGGACGAAGTCCTAAACTACTCGGAAATCTGATCAAGCATTATGGCAAAGTTGTGGAACACTCGGATCATGCAAGAAAAAGACAAATCAATTGCAGCCAACGATCGGCCAAGAAGTGCTCGGGGGCTACTGTGGGGAATATGGTCCCCGGGTACCTCACAAGCAGGCCTGGCAACCCCCCGATAGGGGGCGGCCCGGCCCACCGTTCTGGACCTGATGACGTGCGGGACAAGCCGGCGCATGAAGGAAGGACCCGGAAGGAGAAGTTCTAATTAGAATAGGAGTTTTTGTAAAGAAAGAAAGGATCCTTAGAGATAGGATCGGCTACAAACCGACTTGTAACCCTGCCTCCCCGATATATAAGGCGGGAGGGACCCCCTCCGAAAGGAACGAAATCTCTCAAGAGAACAATCCACACAATACAACACCTCAAAACAGGACGTAGGGTATTACGTCGAGTTGACGGCCCGAACCTGTCTAAATCCTCGCGTCTGTTCACCCTAACCATCTAGCTCTTGATCTTTGCGATCTTCCCTCCATACAAATCACTTCCGTGGGCTACCCCATGGAAGACTGCCGGAGATCATATCACCGACAGCTTCATATTTTGTTTTCAGCAAGTAAACATAGCAATAATGTGTAGCGTCATCTATTAAAATCATAATATATCCTTTGCCTCCTCTAGTCAATGATCCATTCATCTCATATAAATCTGAATGAATAAGATCTAATGGTGTCAAATCTCTCTTTTTCTCTAAACTCTTATAGGTTTTTGAGGTTGTTTTGCTTGAACACACGATGGGCACTTTGATCCATTGACTACATCGGATTTCGGAATTAACTCTAATCTGGACATTCTAGCAATGGTGTTAAAATTTATATGACAAATGAATCTGCCACACATTGGACTCGCATATTTTATTCATGGATGCAATATTCAAATGAAAGTTTGGCTCAACAGTATTTAAGCAGAAAAAGCCTCCACTATCATAGCCTTTACCAACAAAAATCCTGAATTTAGAAATTACAACTTTATTAGACTCAAACACTAACTTATAACCATCTCGACATAACAAGGACCCGCTAATGATATTCCTATTTATCGATGAAGCATGTTGCACGTTCTTCAAGTGGACAATATTTCCTGAAGTTATCTTGAGTTCGACCGTACCAACACCAAGAACAGGAGCAACTGATCCGTTTTCCATCAAGGCGGAGAAAGTCCACGCTCCCTGGTAAGAAGTAAACAAGGACATATCAGAAGATACAAGTATATTCGCACCAGTATTAACCCACCAAGCTATAGATTGAAATACTGAAAATACAAATGGTAAATTACGATACTAAGATCCACCAGTTTCATTGTCGTCGCCAATGGTGACGTTCACCTTCTTGTTTGGCTTGCCCTCATCTCGGTCTTTGCAGTGGCGGCAATTATTTGCAAGATGCCTTTTTTCCCACACACATAACATGCTTTGACCTTCTCATCCTTTTCAGGTTTCTTCTTTAACTTAGTGGTTTTATTAGTCTTTCCACCATAGTTACCCTTTCTCTTGCCCTTGTAGTTGGGCTTGTTCACTACGATGTTTGCACTTGCACCTTGAACAGGCGTTCCTGGAACATCCTTTTCGCTTGCCTTTTCTTTCACATCGAGGGCTATAATCAGATCTTCGGTGGAGATATCTTCTCTTTTGTGTTTCAGAGAAGTGGCAAAATCCCTCCAAGAATTAGAGAATTTGGCCATAATGCCTGCTGCCACAAACCTATCCGCCAAAGTACAACTCAAACTTGCAATCTCCCCAACCAACAGTTGCAACTCATGCGCCTGTGCAACTGTCGACTTTGCAGCATCAATGTTGTAGTCACAGAACTGCTCACAAGAGTAGAGTAAATGACCACCTTCAAAGACTGTAAATTTGCACACAAGTGCATCGCACAACTCTGTGGTGGTCTATGTAATTTATATACACATCGTACAGCTGATCTGCTAACAGGGTCAAAATACATCCAATTACAGTATCATTTGAACTTCCAAATGTCATGGTCTGCTTCACCGTGAATGCCATCACTAAGTGGATCACCCATCACAGTCTCATAGACATGGGCCAAAACTTGACTCTAGTCTGCCATCTACGGAAGTTACCACCAGCAAACCTCTTAGGTTTCATTACATCCGAAGCACCAACCATTGCTAAATTATAGTAAACACTAAGTAAGGTTTCAGGATTGTTGGAGATATGCATTTAAATTGCTACTGCTATGTGAAACGGATCTAATTGCATATAGATTGAACTTAACTGAAACATGCTTAAGTAAACGGTAAGTAAATCCATCAGACTTACAGATCAGTGCTCCGTCCTCATGTAGACTCGACGCAGTGCAGATCGCAGATGAGGCAGCGCAAAACATAGTCGATCGGCTCGAGTGCTTGCGCAGTTGCGCTACCCAGAAACCTTAATGCTGCCCCTCGTGCAGGCTTCACGATTGCAAAGGCTCGGAGATACCACTCACTCTTCTCCTCGGTGCACGCCAAGGGGAAGAGCTAGCGAGTTCCAGTAGTTGAGTCTCACATCATACTTCACCAGATGGAAAAAGTGAGTGGAAGAGATCGTTGTTTATTTCGGTGTTCAATCGAACCGTTCCTGGACTTCTCCTACAAGTAGTAACCGTCCAATTAACTCGAGATTAAGGCATTGACTGCGTGTTAATTATCTCTAATGACCATTGTAAAAACTAATACGCCGACGGCAAAAGGTTTACACAAGCCACGCGGTCCATCATGCGAAAAGGAACATGAGTATGCACGCGCGTGCGTGCGTTGTGTAGACCAAGCTCCATTTTCTCATTTAGTCACGCACATTCAGTGAAGTGAGAGAGCTCTTCTATTTAAGTTGGCTTGCACCACCACAAATAGCAGTATGGGACTATCCTTCTGCCATGCACACTTGTTTTAGAATTTCTAAATGGGCCTCTTTTTGGGCCTATTTTCCAGAGAAAGGTCTTCGATTGGCACTGGTTGGTATACTCACAGGGTGTGATCACACAGAACGACGTAGGCCTTCATAGGGGGGCCGACTAGGGCCCGCATGTGCGGTGTGCCGCGCGTCCCCGTACTCCGCCCGAGGCTCATTAACGAGTAGCTGGCTGCATGCAACGTTTCCCTCCACAACCCTCACTTTTTTCCTATGCTTGGGCCCATGAAGAGGAAAATTTGGAAACAATTCATATCTCATGAACCGAATGTCCGAATTAACTTTTGATCGCACCACTATATTTGTTTCGACAAAATCTTCAAAACTAAGCACATGTTTAGATAAAAATATGAAACATTTAAAAAAAGAAGGAACAATTCTCTGATTTTGAAAACCGGAAAAAAATCATGTGACCATGCTGACACAAAAGTATCATATAGAAGGAATATAAATCTTAACACGTGGAACAAATCATCCAGTGAAACGGAATATTATCATATATAAGTAAGTTAAAGTGGAACAAATCATCCGCACTTAATGTTGTATGAAAGGAACATAAATCTTAACACGTAAAACAAAAATAACATACGAAAGGAACATAAATCTTAATACGTGAACAATATATATAAGAGGAATAAAATATTATACACTTGAAATAAATTATATAACTCATAGAACAAAAATACATATGCGTAGAACAAATTATACTACTCAAATTATCTTCAAAATAAGAAAAATAACTCAAGAGAATAAATTTAAAAACATGAGAAACAAAAAAGTGAAAGAAAAAACATAAGAAAAACTAAAAATGGAAGAGAAAAATAAATCAGGAGAAAAAATAATAGGAGGAAAAACATATATGTGTAGATCTAAAGTAAGAAAAAGAGATAAGAAAGAAAACATAAGCAACAAATGAGAAAGAAAAAAGAAAAAGCTAAATGAAAAAATAACGGGATCGCTGCTGCATACATGCGCATGCATGCACGCACGTCAGAGGAAACATGCAGCATGGACGCACGTAAGAGGAGGCAGGGTGTACATAGATGGGCGAGGTTCACCTGTTAGAGAGAGGGAGGGATGGATGTGCGATAGCTGCTTATCTGCAGCAGATAGCAAATCCGTTTAATAGAAGTCATTTGAAGATAATAAATAATGTTTTTTTATTCCACACACTCTGAGCAACATACACACAACCCTTGGAGTAATTAAAACGAAGCCATACATGGCATGATGGACTTTAACGGCTAGTTATTACCGTACTAATCAACTATTCTTCCTTGTAGTCCTGGTTGTTGTAGGGCGCGAAGAGCTCGGCAAACCAGCTGCCCTTGCGGTACGCCGGGACGCCCAGGTCGGCGCACATGCCGTCGCTGTCGTGGATGCTGAATGTCGAGATGCAGTTGCGGCGGAAGAAACGCGTGGTGCGGCGCATCGCCTCCGCCTCGCCGTCGACGCGCTCCGCCATCGCCTCCGCGCCGGGCAGCGCGAACCGCCCCTCCAGCAGCCCCGCCAGCCACCGGCACCGCAGCTCCGACGTGTGCAGGTTCGACACGCTCTCCACGTACCCAACGAACGCCATGCCCGGGATCAGAGGGTGGATCGTGCCACTACAATTGAGGAATCGAAGAAGGTGCCATGTATCAAACAATTTATTTGCATGCTCATGGACGGATAGCTAAGCATGTGGTATCTTCGCACACGTACCGGTAGAGCGGGATCATGCCGGACTTGTTGACGACGAGGCCACGGAAGGGTTCCGGCAGGACGGTGCGGAGCTTGTCGAGGCCCTCGAAGCCGGTGGCGAGGAAGACAACGTCGGCCTCGACCTCGGTGCCATCCTCGAGGACGACGCCGTTCTGGGAGAAGCACCAGCCGGAGGAGACCCTCTTGAAGCGGATCAGGCCGCGGTCGGCCATGTCGAAGAAGCCGTCCGGCAGGATGGCCATCTGGCAGCTCGCGTAGCTCTCCACGAACGGGTGTGGCGGCTTCAGGCCGTACTTGCTCAGCGGGAGCTTCCACGTCAGGTACAACTCGATGAACTTCGACACCCCTGCCTTCTGTGATTGAACACATAATTTAATAAAAAATGTTTTCTTCAGTTTTTCATTCTATAATAATATAACTTATGTACAACGCATTACTCTGTTTCATAATATAAACAATGCAATAAACTACTTTTAGGTCTGTCTTAATGTATAAAAAATTTATCTTTGGGCAACAATATCTCTAAAATAAATAGTCTCAAATATGAAGGTTACCACTAGAGGAAAAACGAGCATCAGTAGCAGTTTCTAATGCAGATTTAGTACCGATTGTGCAACCAGTACTAAACTTTCGAGACTAAAGTGGCGTGCCGTTTACTACCGGTTGTGGAACTGATACTAAATGGCACCAGCCAGTACTAAATGACTTTACGCCCAAAAAATAAAGAAAAAAAAATGTTTGAAAGCATCGGGAGGCCCTGCACACGTGAATTTTTCACGCGTAAATACGTGAATGCGGCCGTGAGGATTCGAACCCACGACGTTCAGCCTCGCGCGTTGCTTTGTTATCATCCCACCTATGCATCACATGTGATTGAATAGGAGATGCGTTCCTTTTACAGTAACCCGTGGAGACCCATTTAGTACCGGATTGTAACACAAACCAGGACTAAATGTCACCTTTTAGCTAGTACCGGATTGTAACACTGGAGTGTAATAAAATGTGACATTTAGTACCGGTTTGTGTTACAATCCTGTACTAAATGGGTCTCCGGAGGCTTCCAATGTTTGGATAGGTACTAAACGGGTCGGTGACCATTTTAGTACCGGATTTTAGACAATTAAGACTAAAAGACGAGGGATCAAATGTCATTTTTCTTGTAGTGTACATGTTATGATTTACAAATTAACTTACTATAGTTGCACAATAAATCTTTTAATATCATTTTTACGTTGTTGTCAACCTTTATTATAGTTAGAGTCAAACAAATCGGTATAGAATATAAAAGGTATGATTTGAATATATAGAGTACATACCAGCGGGGTCATGAGGCGGCAGAGGAATGATCTGAAGAGACCTTGGTTTGGGCGATCATACAACAACTGAGAGAAGCGGGTGGAGTAGAAGAGGAAGAAGGGCAGGCCCCAGATGGAGTAGGATGGCAGCATCCATTGCGGGGTCCTCACCAGCATGGTGCACGCCTCCACTCCCTCACCTGCACGCATGGATGAAATGCAAGCCATATGGATCAGTCACGGCCTCACGGATCAAACTCAATACTCAATGCAAACCATATGTGGATAAAGCTGGCCGAGACGAGTGATATACTGCTATGTTCGTTATATTTTTTCATATTTTTAATTTGAAAAGAAATGAAATAAGCTGCCGAGACGGGTAATTAGCTTGTTGTGCATAAGTACTAAATAATAAGAACAATAATCCAACAAAAAGACTTATTTTTTTTTCTTCTTACCATCTGAAACGAAAACAAAGGTTTTTCGGTTTTAGTACTAGACTACCCTTGGATCCTTCATACATAGTAATCACCTCTTAGGAGGTATCCCTCCCCTATAACGAGTGCAATTCGGGCGTTTGAAAAAAACATACCACAAAGGAATGCAAATCCTAGAAATGGGATCACAACTACCTTCCTATTGAGGTGGCCAGATTTGATTTGCATGTTTAGGTAAAAAACCGAGGGCAGGTGAGTCTTTTTGCACCACCACTAATCTGTCTGAAAAAAACTAGAATTGCACTATTTATGGGACGGAGGGAGTAATACATTAAATATTTATTTACATATTTTTAATAATTTTGAAAATAGAGATATAGGGAAAATATCTTCCTGTTACATCCAAGTTCCCGTGATATGTATTGGGCACAGTATTACAAAGGCATGAATAGTTTCAATTTTTTGAAATAAGTGATAATTATATGAACGTGGCCATACTTGGTTTATTTTTTTCCCGAACTTTGGTCGTAGCACATCCGGCACTGTTCTTGGCCCAGTGTACTGTAACTCGTGTACACGGTAGATCTGGCAGTTAGTTGAATGAAAGAAAACACACTATATGTATACAGTATACATGCAAAACAGTCCTAGATCTACGGAGCACGCGCATATGGTGGTAATCACCGGCAGTTTCTTTTTATTTTTAGTGTTACTAGCAAACATGCCCGTGCGTTACTACGGGCGAAGTTAAATACCAGTGGATGTTATCATTGTACAACGAAATCATAACTTGTGTAGAATATTAGATGATGCAAAAAAAAAAAAAATCCCTCACTGGCAACCCAAAAAGTAGTGGAAGAGCAGTCTGGAGGCCATATCGTCATGGTCGGCCTAGGTTATAGTGCAGCCCTATAGGGTGAAGCTGGGCTTTAGAGGTTTTCTCAGTCAGATTGGCTGAGATTTCTTCATAGTGCAATGCCATGGGGACGTTTTTTCCCCTCGGTCGACTTTTTTATATTATTGTCTAACAAGTAATGTTTAAAAATTACATTAAAAAGTCTCTATAGTACCATCATGTACCATTGTCTAATCTATAATTTCTCATTTTCATTTTGGCTACATTTATTTATTTTTTTTGAGAAAGCTACGCTTATTAACCGCAGCACATGTCCCTCCAAGCACTAAGGGAAACAAATGTATTGAACACTGCACTACCCATAAATTTAAAGGCACGTCACAATTTTATTTGGCAGACGTGCCTTATCCTTTCGCTGGATTTATTTATCTCACTCGTCAGTCATTCCTGGTCGGCAGCTCCTCGGCAGCGGCAACGCAGCGGGCCAGCGGCTCTTCGGCCAGCGGCGGCGCAACGGCTTCCCAGCCTCGACGACTGCGGGCCAGCGGCTCCCCAGCCAGCGGCGGCGTGCGATGCGCGCGGCAGCACAGGAGGGCGGCGCCAGCTGCGATGTAGGGGCTCCCTGGCCGGCAGCGGCGTATCGCGCTACGCGTGTCAACAAGGAGGGCGGCGGCGCAGATGCGCCGCGTGCGGCCGTGTGGTGCTGGCTGCAGTGCAGCAGCTCGCCGACACTGGCACATCGGCAGAGCACGGGACGACGTCGTTCATCGTCTCTCCGTTGTTCATCACCTGATCGTCTCCATGTTCTCGGTCGAATCAGCGTCCCTAGCGCTGGAGCCGTGCATCAGTCGGCCACGAGATGCACCTGATTTGGATATTCTTGGATTTGGAAGTTCTTTCTCGTCCTCTTTTTATCTATCTATTTGACCGTGTTCCAAACTGCCAATCGAGTCGGCTTCATTTTCTATTCCTTTTGTTTTGGGAAGGAACCCAACAGTGAATCGAAGTCGTCGGTACGGGGGAAATTTAGTAATCAATTGGTCAGACAACAACGGTGCAAAGGGAAGGGAGGATAGGTCGATGTGGGGCTGTTGACCTGGTCAAACCGTTGACTTAGTCAACGACGGACCAAGAAAAAGGCAGAGACCTTGCTCTCTTTACTATTAGGTAAAGATTTTTTCCTCAGGATATTATAGGAGGTAAATGGAGTATCGTAATAAAGCCTTTTTTTTTACTGCGATTCATATGCTATGCATGCCTCCAAGTATCGTGTGTTAATAACGTTCTAACTAGATCATAAAATGATTGGGTACTTCAATAATAAAAAACCGTTTTGGGTTAGTTGCGTGTGAACTTGCATTTCGCTCATTTCCTTTTTCTGTTTATGACTTCGTAATACTACTAGTAGTATATACGTGCCCAATAGCTTGCGTATACAGCTTTGTTTGTCATAAAGAATACCCTAAAAATATACTATGTGATACGGGGTTTATCCATATAAACAAATTGCCAATTTTAAGTTCTTCGATCTGTATCTTTATGTTACCACGGAGAATGCTAAAAAATAGAGAGACAAAATAAGTAGTCATGTTAAAAACAGTGACCCGTTTTCGGCAACAAATTAATCTTTGAACCACAACTTATACCCCTAATTTCTACCACTAGGCCTTATACTACAACAAGTTTATGTGTCCAAAATATAATTACTATAAAGGCTTTTTTAATATACATAAACAAAACATAAGTAGCATAGTTTGAATAAGAAATTATAGGCATATTACAGAAAATAAAAACCGCAAAGGCTTGACCTGCCCAAAACTACAAGTCTTTATAACAGGATGAAGTACCAAAAAGTGATGAAAATAATAAAAGAGACCCACGCGCTAAAGATATTACCACTAGAGGTTTCCTTGCACGGTTTCCAAGAATGCACTATCATCTTTTGATATTTGAATAAGGAAATGAAACTACGACCCTCACGTGTCGTTTATGAGCCGATAAGAAGTGAGCATCCACGAATGTGTCATCCGTGTTGGTGTCTAATAAAGTTGCCACGAATAACACACTATATGTGCCAGCTCAGGAATAAGTCGTTTGTATGGGCCGTATATTGAGCCGGCATGAATAGTCCTTGTTCTTGCTGGTTCAAGTAGGGACTGAATGAAAATTAAAATTCATAACTTTTATATATGAATTCGGATGGAGACAAACTTTATATAAAATTTATATATATCAAGATGATTTAAAAGTTTATAGTGGCAAATATTAATTTAAAATCATTTAGATGTATGTTACGATATATTTTTTGTCTTTATAATTTGAACCTCATGTTTAATTGGAAATTCCTAACTTTTTTCGAATGAACCCGCTTAAAGACAAGTTTTATATGAAAGTTGTAGTTGTATATTTTTCCAATATTCAGCCCTATTTCCTGCCCTTCCTATACTTTGAATTTCATGTTGTATTTCAAAATTTGTAACTTTTTTCTTTTGCATATAGTCTCCATAGAGACAAACTGTATAAGAAAATTGTAAATTTTGACGTACAACTTTGTAGTTGACAATTTTTAAATTTAAAAGTCAATTAGATGTGGGTGATTAAAACTTTTACCTTGGCTGGCTAAACTTGGTAGTCATTCCAGTTTTTTTGTTAAAAAAATAGATAAAAATCGTTACATGATTAATACTTTTACCTTTGTTGGCCACGGCGCATTCAAGTGCCAGGTCAATAGCGCTCTTCCTGTAACCAACCACCACAACCTTCTTGCCCCTCACGAGCTCGAGGGTCTCCTGCTCGCTGAGCTTGCAATAGTCTAGCGAGTGCATCACCTTCCCCTTGAACGCCTCCGTCCCCTTCCCCGGCGGGAAGACAGGCATACGTGGCACATCGCCATACTTGCCCATGCACATCACAACAAACTCGAACTTGTACCACTGCCCATGCAAGCCAGACGGGTACTAGCAACGTGAGTGTTTGAGAAAGGGGCCATAGGTTTTACTTGGAGATCAGGATTTATGGATCGTGCATGTGGAGGACCTGAATGGTGTCGGACTGCTCAGTGGCGACGCCGACCTCCCACATGGGCTCGCCCTGGAGCGGCCCACCCACCTTGCCGAGGAAGTTGACGCCGACCACCCTGGCGCCGAGCATGATGAAGCGCCACAGGCCGAACCTGTCGGCGTAGCTCTCCAGGTACTCGACGACCTCGTCGTGCGCGGGGAACACGGGGCCTTCGGGGTCGGCCCACGGGTGGTCGGAGAATCGGAAGTTACGGCGCGGCGTCTGCAGCCGCGTCGAGCGGTACGCGCAGTGCTTCCACACCCCGCCTACGGACTGCGTCGCCTCGAAGACCACCGGGTCGTGCGCCGCCAGCTGCTTCGCGGCGGCGAGGCCGCTGATGCTCCCGCCAATGATCGCCACCCTCGAATACGGGGGCACGGTCTTCCTCGTGTGCCGTGCCGCCATTATCGATCAGTGTAGAGAAATGTATCGGGAGCTAGCTAGGGCTGGCTGGAGTACGAGGCTCGGAAGTGTATGAGCGTGCTACTAGCGGAGGGCCTTGGTGCCGTATTTATAGGAAGCAAGCAAAGGGTTTTAGCGTTGTGCGTTTCCACTGCGAGTCATACAGAATTAGTATTGCGTAGAGGAGGCGTCTCACACTCTGCAACCGAATTTAACAAAGAAATTAGGAACTGCACACAGAGGCATCCCCCGAAGCAGTTAGGGTGTGGGATAGTATAGCTGGGCAGTTGCCCTTTGACCGCGGGAAACGGCAATCAGCAAGCATCTGTTGCCGTAGTATATGGCTAGTCAGTCGACCGCTTAAAAACCCGTGCGCAAAGATGCCGATCAATGCAAAGAGCGTAGTGCAAATGGATGAACCTAAATGAGTACTGCACATCAAAACGGGCATCTCCGCAGATTAACTCATCCTCAAGGCATGCATGGAGCTAATGATTTGAGAACACGTGAACACATACACGTTTAAGCTAGGGAGCACGGTAGCGTTATGTACGTGTTTCCACTGCGAGTCATACAGAATTAATGACTTGGCACTACACGCCCCCCGCACGTATTATCTTTTGCCGCTACTGTCTCATACGAACCAGCCAAAATGCTCCGTTTCGATTAAGTCATTCGAAGCGGTGGAATAGACAGCGCTACAGTGTTTCTGCTTCGAATAGTTATCCTAAGCGGCACAAATCGCGCCGCTTCCAATAACTAATTATTCTAACCGGTTCTATTCGCGTCGCTTCTAATAACTCGCTATTCTAACCGGTTCTATCCGTGCCGCTGCCAATTACTAGTTATTCTAACCGGCTCTAGTCGCGTGACTTGTGACTTCCTACTTTTACTATCCGCGCCGGCATGAGATACGCCGTTTAGAATAACTTTGTCAAACGAAACAGTGAAATAACCGCTTTAGATGACCCCTTATTCTAATTGGAAAAAGGGAAGCGGTGAAATAACCGTTTCGGATGACGTTTTCGTGCCGGTTAGATTGATGGTTTATGCAGTAGTGTGCGAATTTTATTTGGGACTAGAGATGAATTTGTGTTGATATAATATATTGGGTTGGATGTAACTGGTTTAGCGTATTCGCAAGCTGAGAATAATGCAGATGTAAAGTAACATCAAAGGTATATATATATATAGATGTACAAAATATTCAGTATATTGATTTATAGATAGTAGAGATGCTGCATTGCTTGCACGACTATCCATATTGGGTTGAATGCAGTCAAAAAAACAATAAGAATAACATAATGGGTAAAATCAGCAAATTTTTCTTTTACGGAATAGTAAATGTATGGAAAATGGCCCTAGTAATAGGCCATTAGTGATTTTGGTGACAGTATGTCAACATCAACCCATGGACTAACGACTTTTGCTAGTATACAAGGTTTAGTCGCATGGATGCATTAGTGATGGACTTGGATAAATTAAATATCAAACAAGGTCATGAAGACATGTACAAGACTTTAGAAGACCTTTGGGAAGACCAAGTCATCATAGAATAGAAGCCGGGAAGAAGACACACGAAGATCCGAAGCAAATCATGCTGAAAAAGAGCATAGGACAAATTTACAGTGAGCAGAGGATGAATCAGTGGTAATGCTCCGGTGCTCATTGGGTGATTAGACACATCGAACAAGGTCATGAGGACTTGCACAAGACATTATAAGATCTTAGAGAAGTCCAAGACATCATAGAAGAGAAGCCGAAACAAAAATACACGAAAAAACGAAGAAAGAAGAGCATAGCACGTATTGATAGTGAGCAAGGATGAATCGGTGGTAATGCTCCGGTGCTTATTGAGTGAGCATAAGATGATACAGTGGTAATTCTCCGGTGCTAATTGGGTGAGCACAAGATGATACTGTGGAAATATGACGGTGCTCACTGGATAAGTCAGTGCTTATCAACGTTATCCTAAACGCTAAACGGTAAACAGTCGGTCACCCACAGTTTAGCTCATTATACGGACTAAATGGCCAATTAAACGGCCATTAAACGGGCTAAACGGATGATTAAACGGACACGGTTAGGCACTGTGTAGCGTTTACACGGCGTGTAAACGGGCTAAACGGCCGTTTAGGCGAACAGTGGTGCTTATCGACTCGGCTCGCGATCGGCTTGAATTCGGCTCTGCATGGTTTGATCAATTATGACAAGATGATCCGGTGGTTCACATGAAATACCACCGTATGGGTCGGTGTTCCATTCAAAGCAATGGCTGGTGCAATGGCTATATGACAAAAATAGTCCGGTGCAATGCGACGGTGCTCATTGTATAAGTCGGTGCTCACAACAAGTTTCAGCCCGTTGGGCAACGGCTAGTTGAGCGACGTGGGGCTATATATACCTTGGCCGGCCATTTGTAATGTGCTAGAGCTTGAAGAAGCTATTGTCTTGGTTCTCACATACACACAAGTGCTCTTGCCACCAAAGTGCTTAATAGAAGATTTAGGCAACTAGTTTCAAGCTTAGCTTTGATGAGAGTTAGTTTAGGCCGCTTAGCGCATTGCTTTCGGTGTTAGCCTAGAGTTTAGGCGAGGTTTGCATACCTCTTTGTATCGGTGCTTGCACGCACCAAGAGTTGTAAGTATCGGGGCTTGTAAGTCTTGCGAGACCCTCCAACCGCGTTTGTTTACTTTGTACTAGGAGGTGAGGCCCTAGGCATTAGGCGAAGCTCAACCAAGTGGACGCGGCGAGGAGCATCCGGGAGAGGCCAAGCGGAGACCCACTCGTGTGTGGGGAAGTTCCGTAGGCTATCCTACGGAGTGACTCGACCGGGGAGCACATGCCCTTGCGTAGGCATTCCCTTTGAGAGGGGCTCCAACAACGAGGACTAGTGGAAAACCGTGGCTTTCCGATACCTCGGGATACATCGCCGTGTCGACTGTTTGCTTTCTCTATCCCTTTACATTCCGCATTACTTATTGCACTATATTCCGCATTTACCTTTCGTAGAATTGCCATGTGTAGTTGTTAGGATTGGAACCTAAGATGCAAAACTTTTAGCGGTAGAGTTAGCAACACATAGAAAACCTAGTGCACGTTTAGAGAGAAATGAAATAGGTTTTTGTACGTGGTCTTAGCCATAGTTTTTAAGAGAACACTAATTCACCCCCTCCTCTCTTAGGGTGTCACGGTCCCTTCAATTGGTATCAGAGCCGGAGGCTCATATTTGACTATTGGCTTCACTGCCAACGAGCAAAATGACATCAGTAGAGATTGGGAGTGATGTAGGAAAGCCTCCACACTTTAGCGACACGAACTACCCCTATTGGCAAGTACGAATGTCTTGCTATCTCCACCGGCCAAGCGCCTGCCCAGTCGCCCTCCCAAGGGAAAGGAGATTACGGTGGCCTCTCCACCGGCCAAGCACCCCCCTGCCCCCGGTCGCCCGCCCAAGGGAATGCAGGCACGCGATGACTTCGAGGCCGGGACCAGCAAGAGGGGCGGCCGACCAAAGAAGGCAACGATCCAGAGTTTCAGCGACGACTCCAGCGGCAACGACTCCAGTGACGACGAGTACTCCTTCGACTTCGGCGGCCACTCCAGCGCCCACGACTCCTCTGACTCCAAAGACGAGATAGAGAACCGTACAAGGGCATTGCGTTTCGCTCACAAGATCCTGCACGCCACCACCAAGAAGCTGGGAAAGGCAAAGAAGAGGATCACTTTTCTTGAACAAAAAACTTTTTAATTAAAGCCAAGTATGTTAGCTTTGTCTAAACCAATTGCATTAATTAGATCCTTATGAATATGTTGTTCAATCTAGCTATTTTTATCATGTGAATGGGCTTACTATTTGGCGAATCAGGCTTATTTGGTGTTCAATCTAGCTAAATTTTAATTTGTTGTTCAGTTTCGACAGTTGAGTGCATTTTGATTTAAAAGATATTTAATCTAGCATGATTCAAATACCAACTATGGTACGATCCATGTTAATGAGCAACGGTATTATTTGACTTTTTTTGACCTCAGTGCTATCTGGCCAAAGGCTTGGACTTCCATAGCACGGGGGAGTTGGCCCATAGTCTTCGCCTTTCAACGTGCACATGTTTTCCATTCCTTCATGAGACTTACATGTGGTCCCAACCGTTACATGGCCCACGAGTTAGTGGCAACGTCAGGGTCAATTGTGGACTTCACAATGGTTTCTAGTTTTCCTTTTATAAACAAACCGTCGCTTCCAGAGTCCCGCAAACCTTTCGCGTTCACCCCCAATGCGTCACATCAGCCGGAGGGTTTTCTTCTCCATTGTCGCCGCCCCACTACGATAAGTTTGCACACCACCCCACCGCCCGCCCCTTGCGCGATCCCATCTAGTGCAGGCCACCACAGCGAAGATGGACTCGGCGTCGACGGCGGGGTCCAGGGTTTCGAGGACTTCTCATTCTGTGCGCCGTCGTGGAAGAAAGCCTGCATTGGCGAGAGTATCGAGGCACCGGAGACTGCGGCGGCCGTGATAGCGAGGGGACCCGCGGCGTCGGCCCTGGCAGCGTCGGAAGAGCCGGAGCCCGTCGCCGATGCTCCGCCGAGAGTCAAGGACGCCAGATCCGATCGACGGGTGCTGAAGCGGAAGTCCGGTGAGGGTGTTGAGCACCCCATCGACAAGAAGGCCAAGACGGAGGATGACTCGGCCAGCGAGGAGGAGGAGGAGGAGGAGGAGGAGTACCCGCGGAAATGGCCGGATTTTGACTGGGACCGCCCGGTAAGTGATTTTCCCCCTTTGCAATTGTAGAACCTAATATTAATTATACTGATTATTCAAAGAATTTAAGTGATTGTTTCTTTGTGTGAGTAATTAATTGTACAAGTTCAAATTTAGGATTTCTTGGATAGTATACCATTTTAGGCATTCATGGTACCTAGTAAGCAAATGTGAACATAATTATACAGAATATAGTTATGAACAGAAATGGCAAAAACTGATAGGAACCATCTTAGAGCATCTCCAACAGAGTATGTAAAACTGAATAGCTAAAATCAGTTTTACCTATAAGAGTTTTGCTCATCTATAGTATGTATGAACTCCAAATTAAATCTTAACTTTCATGACATTGTGCCTGTTTTGTTGGTGTGAAGACTAGATGTGCACTCTGTTTAATCGATACTCTATTTTTCTGGATGTGCCCGTTTTACTGTTTTTTTGGATGTGCATGTTGTCCTGTGTTTTTCGGAAAACCATATCATGCAAATGTCAACTGACAACTAATGTCAATATGAATTCCATACCATTATTGCAAAATTTAGTATTAATTCAAGTATCCATATCTTATTTTAGGGAGGTGGGCCCAAGGTGACGTACGAGCTCAACTTTTCGCGAGTCAGGATCCTCGCGGAATGCACTGAAGACAGCGATGATGAGCACTACAGACCCATCAACCGTAGTCACCCTCCTAACGCTGAGGTATTACCTTCATTCCCTATGTTCTGTTTGTTCCATATGCAAATTTTGATGTACATGTCTCTGTAATGCATACTTGAAACATGTCAGATCGAGCGGATGGAGGAGCTTTGTGTGGCCATCAAGCGCTGGTTTACTACTACAAATAGGATACAAGCCACCTTCAAGCAGTAGCTAGATTTTGCTTTTGTGTAATCACCTAGGAAACAAGGCTTTTGTATGTGTAGTGACCTACTCCCTCCACATATTAGCAAATGGAGGTAGAGATGAACAAGTTGGTACTGATCAACAAGTAACAAGTATGTTTGTTGTTTTTGTGTAATGACCCTTGTGAAGTGGCGTTACTTAAGTGGAAATATATGGTCCCTCGTGATCCGGTTCAGCCATGGGCACAGCCTTTTCAATGACACAAGCATCACCACTTAACCCTTCCATGTCTGGCCTAATCCAGTTTGTCAAGCCCAATCAGGATTAGGACTCTCTCAGCTCGTAACAGACTTTGTGGGCCAAAATAAAGGCCCTCCAACATAACCGTCGCGCATGAGGTGCCACCGGTGGAGGAAACCGCCGGTCCACAGGTCCACTGGTCCCACCCGTTGGAGGCACTGACGTGTGGGGCTGCAAGGGATAGGGCCCAGTCGACAGACAAAGAACACCCATACTAAGTGGGCCGAAACTCCCCGGTGGGCCACGTCTGCACACGCGCGACGGTTGTAGTAGGAAGCGTATTCCTCTCGGACGCGTCCATTCTTGAGACTAATAAAGTAGGAAGCGTTCATACATCACAAACCACTAGCAAAAGAAAATTTAATTTGTTCATGAACTAATAAACTTTGCAACTACAAATTGCACAAAGAAATCGTCATCTTCATCTTCTTCTCCATCGAGCCTAGCAACCACTCCATCACCAATGTAGGTGCCAGCTTCATCAGGATCATCTGGTAATGAGTCATGATCCGGTTCATCCATGGGCACTGCATTTTCAATGTCAGATGCATCACCACCTATCCCTTCCATGCCTGGCCTAATCCAATTTGTCAAATCCTTCTGCTGGTCCTCCTTAACAGTACTATGTTCCACACTTGTGATAACCGAGCCCATCACATTATTTGTGTCGCCAATGACATTGTTATCATCATTGTCCTCTACTTCAGGCATGGCAAACAATGTTCTAGGTTTCATTCTGAGGACACTGCACCATGTACTACTACCTTTGTTTTTCCTGTTTTTTTATATAACACACTTGCTCCGCTTGTGTTGCCAGGATGTATGGTTCACTAGAATATCGACGACGACCAGTATCAATATCGATAATCCCAAATTTATGTTTTTTGTACCCTCTGGAATTGCTCAGACTTGGTGCCGGTACATCAAACCAGGCACACTCGAACAATGTGATCTCCTGCTGCCTAGGAAATTGAAGGCATATGATTTTCTCAATCACTCCAAAAAATTTCATGCCTTCTCCATTATTGATGACTACACCACTGTTCTGGGTTGATAGATGCTTCTCTACATCTGTTGTCCGGAAGAAAAACCCATTGATGGAACATCTATTCATAGTAGTAACTACTTGGCGAGGACCACGAGCTAGTGAATATATCATATCATCTGCTTTTTTTCTCTTCATGTAGCTTCCTTATCTACAATCATAAATGTTTGTGAATATAATAATGTTACAGACATACTCAATTGTGATTAATTTAAACGGAACATAAATATATATGACTCACTTTATGCTCGAACCATGGTACAAAAAGTTGCTTGTGCCTTGCAGCAGCAGTACTGGGGTTGGTCTTGCTCAATTCGTCCATGTGCTCACTGCAACAAAAACGAGACAATAAACTTATCTCAGTTTAGATAGTGAACATGTACAATTAAAGAACCAAATGAAAGGATTAATAAATGTAGCTTACTTTATCCATGGAGTGGCCTCATCACATTTAGTTATTATGTAGTGCATCATCTTGAGCATCTGATGACGAGAAGGTATCTCCATATTATGCTTATGACTACTTTTTTCCTAGTGTAGTCCATGCTCGCAAATACAGTTAGACCAGCAGGTGGTTCACTAACAGTGGTGCTTTCTCGACGATCAGGCCTATTCAGCTTTGTACTAACACCTTCAAAGAACCGAGAACAGAATGTAAGGCACTCCTTCGAGAGGTATCCCTCGGCTATTGAACCCTCTAGGCACGCTTTGTTCCTCACATAGCCTTTTACGGTACGTAGGTACCTCTCAACTGGATACATCCATCTATAAGAAACATGGCCCCCGAGTTCAGCCTCCCAAGCAATATGAACTGGTAAGTGCATCATAATATCAAAAAATGCTAGAGGGAATATCATCTCAAGCCGACAAAGGGTCTCTCCAATCGATTGGGTAAGTTCATTCATCTCAGTTTCATCAAGCTCCTTTGAACATACCTTACTGAAAAACCTGCTGAGCTCGATGATGGGGATCACTACTTCTTCAGGCAATATATGGCATACCACCAAGGGTAACAGTTTCTGTAATATAATATGGTAGTCATGACTTTTAAGTCCAGAAACCTTGCGAGCATTGACATCAACACATCTCTTGATATTTGAGGCACAAGCATCGGGCATCTTCACACCATGAAGAAAATTGCATAGAATATCCTTCTGATCATTCCCTAGCTTGTACAACGCTGATGGCAAAGTGTATTTTCCTTTATTGTCCAACACTGGATGCTGATCCTTTCTTGTACCCAAATCTTTCATATCCAGTCTAGCCTTCTCACTGTCCTTATTTTTAGCCAATTCGAGCAAAGTCCCTATCAAGCTCTCACATATATTCTTCTCAGTATGCATAACATCGAGATTATGGCGTATAAGCAGATGCTGCCAGTAAGGAAGCTCAAAGAAAATACTCTTCTTCCTCCAGTTGTGCCATCTATTATCTTCATCTCTCTTCTTCCTCTTCCTCGATGTAGCCGCTCCAAATGTGACTTGCTCGAAACTCTGGTACTGCTCCAGGACTTGTGCACCAGTGAGGGGCACTGGAGTCTCCCTCGTTTCAACCTGGTTATTGAAGCTGACCTTGTTCTCCACCACCTGTGGTTCGTAGGCAGGAAACGACGATGGTCCATGTAGCAATGCTTACTACCATATTTTAATCACAAGTAATCAGTGTCCTTGTGACAGTATGGACAAGCAAACCTGCCTTTTGTGCTCCAACCAGACAACATTGCATATGCAGGAAAATCATTGATTGTCCAAAGAAGCATTGCACGCAGAGTGAAATTTTCCTCTTTTTTTTGCATCCCAAGTAGTAGCTCCAATTGTCCATAGGTCTTTCAGCTCATCAATCAAAGGCTGCAAGTATACATCAATGTTAATTCCTGGAGATTTAGGCCCAGGAATTAGCATTGACATCATCCAATACGATTGTTTGAAGCACAACCAAGGAGGCAGGTTGTACGGAATTAGGATCACTGGCCATGTAGTGTAAGTCACATTCAACATCCCAAATGGACTGAAGCCATCAGATGCAAGTCCGAGCCTAACATTACATGGATCAGCAGCAAATGACTCATACTTCTCATCTACGTGCTTCCATGCCCTTGAGTTAGCTGGGTGCCGCACTTTCCCATCTTCCACCAATTCTTCCTTGTGCCAACGCATATGCTTCGAAGTGGTCTCGTTCATATACAATCTTTTCAGTCGAGGGGTAACTGGAAAATACCTCAGTATTTTACAAGGTACCGACTTCTTTTTAGATCCACCAGCAGTGCTACCATCACCACCATCATCCAAATCACCTTTCCACTACTCTCTCCACATTTTGGACATTTGTTCAAGTTCTCGTACTCTTCTCCACGGAATAAGACACAATCATTAACACATGCATGAATCTTTTGGTAGTGCAAGCTAAGGTCCCTTACTACCTTTCAAACTTGTTCAAAGGTTGTTGGGATACAATGATTATCAGGGAGCACATAACAGAATAAATTCAGTAATTGCTCTATACCTTTGTTGCTAATACCACACATGTACTTAATCTGATATAGCCTCACAATAAAAGATATTTTGGTAGCCTCCTTGCAACCTGGATACAGTGCGGTCTTGTCTTCTTCCATCAATTTGAAAAATTGCTTTGCTGACTCATTTGGCTCCTTACCACTGCCAACTTTGATTTCACCAGCTATGGCACCACTGATTAGACTCGAGAGCATATGATCTGCTGAGGTGCCATCATCATCAGGTCACCACCACCACCTTCACAAACGTCCTAAACAGGATCACCACCACCACCTTCACAAACGTCCTGAACAGCATCGTCCACCACAACAGTACGGTTACCTGCAGATTTACCACCAGTATGATGTTGTTTTATGTAATACAGATTAAACCCTTTGGAATTCAAGTGATACTCAAACGTTTCTTTGTTTTGAAATGCCATGTCGACGACATGCTCTACATGGACAAGGCGCAGTCACTCTTGCAAACCTGCCTTCTTCAAAGATATCTGTAATGAATTTAGCAATTCCAATCCGCCAAGCAAGATTCAAAGGCGTCAAATGCATCCAACTACGATCCTCATTCTCATGTTTCATATTGCCAGAATCCCAACTATAATAATTAAAGCATTAATTGCCAATCTTACTCTAGTCAAATTGATATCAACAAGTAGATTGGCCTTGTTTGGATCTATGGGTTAGAGTTAGATTAGAGCATCTCCCAAGAGATTAGCTAAAAACACTAGTCAAATCTACTGATTTAGCTACTCTCAAAAATAGATTTGACTAACAAATAACTGACTAATCCAACAGATTATGTAAAGATGGCTAGTGAGGTAGGCTAGCAAAAAATAGATAGCGAATGAGCTAGGTATTTATTGCCAATCTAACTCTCATCCATACTGCACGGGATCCCTACTCCACTGTATTTATTGCCAATCTAACTCTGATGATAATTTTATACCTTATTATTGCGAAACATTTGAAAGATCTAAATCTGATGATAATTTTATACCTTATTATTAGAGGGATTGGATGAGTAACCCTTGTCGCGTCCCGCGCCCGTCGATATCACGTGGGGGAGTGCAAGCAAGGGAGGTCAACGGCAGGCGGCGTCGAGCGAAGAAGGGGAGGTGTTTCAACGAAGAAGGAGAGGCGGCGCAGCATAGACAATGAGGATTAGGCCTCATTATCTCTATTGCATATGTGTGGGCCAACATAAAGGCCCACGAACATAACCAAGCCGGTGATCCACCTAGAAACACTCATCTCTATTGCAACCATTAGTGCATTTACATTGCAACGACTATACATTGTTGCAATATCACCTTCCGTGTAGCAACGATTCTAGTGTTCGTTGCGATAACCAAGCTTGTTTTTTGCAACAATGCCATTACCGTTGCTATATCTAAGACTAGTTGCAACAATGTCGATTTTCGTTGCTATACACAAGCTTCCATGTGCAACAACACTAGTTTCGTTGCTTTAACCAGGATTTCTTTTGCAACAACTCCATTTTCGTTGCTATATCTAAGACTCTTTTGCAACGTACCATAGTAATTATCACAACGCCTTCTAGTCGTTGCAATATGGGAAGCTATTTGCAACGATGACAAAGTAGAGTGGCGATAACGTCGTCGCTATTAGAACAAACATATATTCGTTGCGATATAGCCTACCTTTTGCAACGATCAAAATCATTATCGCAACGGTAGCAAACTGGTGGTAATATACACCCCTATCGCAACGAAAAACTACGGTTGTCGCAATAACACCTATGTATTGCAACTAAAGTCGCCCGTTGCAACAAAAGACTCCTGGCATTAGGGGAAAAATGTTGTAGTGTCTCCTTCCATTGAAGAGCTTGCGGAACTTTTTCATGAACAAGAGATAGCAATTAAGAAACTCATTTCTAAAAATAAGGATCTCAAGGAAAAACTAGCTAGCTCATCATCCAATTATGAAAAACTGGCCGAAAAATTTGATACACTCTTAAATGAGAATGATGAGCTAACTAATAGAATTGAGTGCCTTGAAAATGCTAAAACTACCTCTCACCATGCATCCACATCCTTATTTGATGGAAAACCTAAAATGGATGCATCAACTTATTGCATTGATTTAATTGATGAATCTTGCCACCATGTTGCAATGAGAATGTTGTTATAGAAAATTGTAATGACCTTATTGCTAAAGAAAATGATGAGCTCAAGCAAGAAGTAGAGAAGCTCAAGAAGGACTTGTCAAGCCTTAAGAAGAAGGGAAAGGGCAAGAGTAGCAAGAAACAACCTTCTCAAGATAACCGTCCAAAGATGGTGAAGAAGGTTGAGAAGGGAGAAACCGTGACTTGCTACTCATGCCATCAAGAAGGCCACAAGTCCAACGAGTGCAAGAACAAGAAGAAAGGGGAAGAAAAGAAGAAAGTCACCTCCAACACCAACACTAAGCCTTACTTGAAGGTTGACAAGAAAAAGAGCACACTCAACCTACTAAAGGAGAAAGATGCAAGATGGTGGCTCACATGATCAACAAGCAAGGCAAGGGGTGGAACAAACCTATTTGGGTGCCCAAGGATATCATCTCTACCATGAAGGGCTCTAAAAAGGTTTGGGTTCCAAAGGCAACTTGAAGCCCATGGGACTTGAGAGGATTTGGAGACTTGGACACAAATGGAGAAAATTTAAAGCTAGAGCCAAGTATCACAAGATTTGGAGTATGTTGGAAATCATTCGATCTCATACCCAAATCCTCCCAAAAGTAACTAAGGTAACTAGATTTAAATTAATGCAAATTCAATTAGCATCTAGTTTCTATGCTTTGTGTAGGATTGCTGTAGGATCTAGGATACCGACTAGAGGGGGGGGGGGGGGGGGAATAGGCGGTTTTAACTAAAATCAAAGCACTAATAAAATATTATTAGTAACACAAGAGAAATCCTATTTCTACTCAATTCTATACTTGGTCAAGGTTTGCAACCTAGGGTGACAAGTATGATTCAATCTCTATGAATGTAAATGCTCAAGATAAATAGCCAAATGTAAATGAGCAAAGGAATAATCAATCACACGAGAGACCGATTTTTTCCCGTGGTGTCGATGACTTGCCGGTCACCCCTAATCCACGTTGAGGTGGATTCAAAGCTTCAACTGCTTCTCTATCAAGTCACACTTGATGTGTAAACCGGCTTGAATGCAATGAACCTCTCCAAACCTTGATTCCACTAGAGTTGCCCTTTACCGCTCCGGTGAGGTGAGCACAAGACCTCTCACAATCTTCCAAGGCTTCTTCACAATCTTCTTGAAGAGCTCAATGGAAATCACACACCAAGCCGTCTAGGAGGCGGCAACATCCAAGAGTAACAAGCCAATGACGCTTGCTTGATGTTCTCCTAGTGCCTCAAAGCTCAATGCAATCCAAAGCAATGCACTAGAAAGCCTCACACTCACAAGAATGCAATCCCTTAGCAAATGAGTGAGAGAGGAATGAGAGAGGGGACTCTTGGGTCAAGTGAGCTTTCAGAATGGCCAAGAGAGCCTCCCCAAACCTGTGGGATGAGTATATATACTCCCCACCTTTCCAACTAGCCGTTATGTGTAAAACTCGTGAAAACAGAGTACTGGCGGACCGTCCGCCTAAGAGGGGGCGGACCGTCCCGCCAGAGCCCAACGGCTACTATTTCAAAAAGTCAAACGTGTCAGAAGTGACCGTTACGGGGTTGGCGGACCGTCCACCCAACAGGAGCGGACCGTCCGCCTCACAGTTAGAAAACGGTCACCACGTGACTAAGGACCATGTTTCACAAAGGCAGACCGTCCACCTTATAAAAGTGTCCTGGAACCCCCAAAAACCGTCTCTGCGTGAACGGTCCGCGAAAGGGTCCGCCGCATACAGATTTAGCCTGCGGACCGTCCGCCTGTGCCAAGCGGACCATCCACCTAAGAAGAACGGCAGGGCCCCTTTATCCAACACTTAGCCGATTTTCCGTCAATCAAATGTGAGGCAGACCGTCCGCCACTCCATGGGCGGACCGTCCGCCTAACCAAAATCAGCATGGTTGAATTCCCTTCAACTTTCTAAAATGAAGTTAGCTCTCATGCATGCACTTATACTATTTGAGCAAGTTGGCACTAGAATCATAACAAACAACTAGAATTGACCCCTCTTAATAGTACAGCTATCTAGCCTATCAATCCGGTCAAATTTCTTCTCTAAAACTCCTTAGGACCGGTAAAAGAAAACGACCTATCTTTTACCTTTTCCTTTAGCATCCACTTGCTTCAATATACGGCGATATATCGTAATCAATCATTGAAGCTCATCCATTCATCTGGACTAACCTAATCTCATCATCTCAATAGAATTGTTAGTCCACGATGATTGTCCTTAATTACCAAAACACATTTAGAGGCCTAGATGCACTTTCAATCTCTTCCTTTTTGGTAATTGATGACAACCATTTTAAAGGAGTGATATGAGAGATTTTTGAGTTTTGAAAACACTTACTTATCTCAATAGAATCATGATAGAAGATTGAATAAGTGATCTCAAAATTCATTGTAGGAAATGACTCCCCCTACATATATGCATATAATTTTGAATTTTCTCTTCTCATATATGTATAGATAGAAATTTTGACGGAGTCTCCCCTACAAAAGGCAACCGAGGCTACACAAGATATATATGTTTATGCACATAGAATGATAACATTTGAAGATTAGCCTCAAGAAAACATAGGAACTAGAACAAATAACACAAAGGATTTTTAACTAGAGCATAACAAGTTCAACCAAGTTCAACCGGGTTCTAGTTCCACAACCACAAGCAACACAAGTACTAGAGTTATTACAAGCCAACATAGTTCTTATCACAAATGCAAGAATAAACCACACATGCATGCCATGCTAATAAAAAATGCAAAGTTCCATGATCACTCCTCAAATTGATCTCTCCCCCTTTGTCATCAAGAACCGAAAGAGGGGAGCTATTGCTCGGGCGGCGGTGGAGGAGGAAAATATGGCTGGTGGGGGTAGAACTCTGGCGGCGGTGCAGGTGCCGGGAAGTAGGAGTGGAAGTGACCCCGAAAAGCGTCGAAGTCCTGCTGAAGATGCTCCTGCCTCTCAATCACAGTCTGAAACTCTTCATGAGTCGTGATGCCATCAAACCTCTCGTTAAGTGCATCTACCGCACTATCTAGATTGTTGCTCATGGCAGTCATCCTGTTCATCATAGGCGTGTACACAGTCTGCTGAAGATGAGTGTCAAACTGAGTGAGACGATTGTCGAGCTGCTGCTGAAAGCCTTGCTACATGGTCTGAAGGGAGTTATGCATCTGCTGCCCAAAAGCTTCAAAATGGGAAGTGTATCCAAGCTGCATCTGCTCAAACTGTGAAGTCATGGACTGCTGCAATGTGGCGAAGTATGGGTCAAAGTACCCGGCTGGAGGTGCCCACTAATGCTGCTGAGGCTCAGGAGGAGGTGGTGGTGGCATAGCTTGAGCATCTGCATCCTCGTCCTGTGGATTCTCTGCATCCTCTGGGGCTGCTCCCCCTGCAGCTGCTGCTGATCCCACTTCGGCATTGACATATGCCTCATTCTCATCGCCTGGAAGATATGGAGTCAATGGCCTTTCAAGGAAGTCTCTGTCATTTCAGAAAGGCTTGTACACAAGATGCCTCTCATTGCACTGCCCTTTGAACTTAGTCTTGGTGAGGATGAGAGCCATGATATATGGAGCAAAGTACAGGTTATATTCAATGTTGGTCTTATTCTCCAAGATCTGCCACATGATAAGATTAACTACATCCATCTTCTGATTGCTCATGACATGATGCACAATGTTTGGAGCCCATCCAATGAATTTTTCTTTATACCCACTCTTTGGGAGAATAGTGGCACGAATGATCTTGTTGATGAGAGCGGGATGGTGCCTCAATCCTGTGATAGTGGTGTAGACTCTAGCAATCCCAGTTCTATTTGGCTCATAGAACCCGGTGATGTCATGAAGCTCAAAGAAATTTTCCTCAACCACATCAAAACTTATATTGTCAGTGAGAGATGCATAGTCTAGCTCATTAGCCACTGCAAACTCAGCAAATGTGGCTTGATATCTTCTTTTACCCGTCATCCACTCAAGGGTCTTCTCAGTCAAGTCAACTTCCACAGTGGCATAGAATTGGCGGATGATGGTGTCATTCCAATCACAATGATTCTTAATAAAAGCTCACAGCTCTATGTTA
This sequence comes from Urochloa ruziziensis, assembly GCA_015476505.1. NCBI lineage: Eukaryota > Viridiplantae > Streptophyta > Magnoliopsida > Poales > Poaceae > Urochloa > Urochloa ruziziensis. The sequence continues at coordinate 20,733,807 of CM027120.1, forward strand.
TCAAAGTTCTGCACCACTCCACTCATCACTGATTGAGTTGCCATATAGTAGAAATCAATCTTCTGATGTCTGAACACATTCTTCTTGAGCATATGACCAAAAAATGCATCTTTTTGCACACGGGTATGGAAAAATTGGTTATTAGTGTCACGTGGTAATCCATACTGATATGGTGTTCTCAATGATGCAAAGGTAGCAACATTCTACCTTCTACCTTGATGGTTGATGGTCACATCAATGAGTTCATCCTCACTTTCCTCTTCCTCAACCTCGGTGTCACTTTGTGCTACCATTGAGTCACTGAGTTCAAAATCCTCATCTGAATCAACAATTCGTGCCCTCTTTGATGAGCTAGGCTTTGACATGCCCTTCTTGGTGCGGGTGTTGCTGTCATGAATAAACGATATGTATAAGCAATAATCATTGAGAAACAACTGAGATTAAATCAACCACAATAGGTCACTGTCCTGTTCAGAATCGACAGTGAGCGGCGGACTGTCCGCCAGTAGGGCGCGGACGGTCCGCCGTTACACTGCGCCCACGAACAGGAACAATAACTTCCCTTAAATCCATCGATCGATCTCAGTTTCTACCCCCACCAAACTGCATCAAATCACTACAATATGTTGCCCTTGACTCTACCAACTTAATCCCATAAGCATTTGCAAGAATCCATGGTTGAAAATGAAATCCCCATCTCGAACCCTAACCTAGTTCATGAGTGAAATCCAAGAAAACCAATGGATGAATCAATGAAATACCAAGAGGACATGTTGGAGGAGCTCTTGAGCAGTCCGGGGATGATCATGGACGGTCCGCGAGTCACCAAATCCTCCCCCTAGATGAATGGCTTCTTCTTCCTTCTTCCCTTGAGAGAGACCGTGAGAGAGAGAGGGTGGCGGCGCTCTGGTTGGGCGTGGGGTGAGGGGGCTGGTGCCCTGGGAGATTAGATCCAAAAACCATGTGGGCCCGCCTTTTCTCGCCCGCCGCGGACGGTCCGCCTGAGACTTAGCCAATTTCTCATCTAATTGCTTGGTGAATATATCCGCCAGTTGATCATTTGTACTAATTCCATCAATCTTAATATCACCCTTGCTCACATGATCTCTAAGAAAATGATGCCGAATATCAATATGCTTTGTTCTTGAATGTTGAACCGGGTTATTTGCAATCTTCACGGCACTGTCATTATCACATAAGAGAGGCACTTCTTTGAAATTCACACCATAATCAAGAAGAGTTTGCTTCATCCATAACAATTGAGCACAACAACTTCCGGCCGAAATATATTCCGCTTCAGCGGTAGAAAGAGCCACTGAATTTTGTTTCTTTGAAGACCATGAAACAAGTGACCTTCCAAGAAATTGACAACCACCGGAAGTGCTCTTCCTATCGACCTTGCAACCAGCATAACCCGAGTCCGAATATCCAACTAACTCAAATTGAGCACCCTTGGGATACCAAAGACCAATATTGGGTAAGAACTTCAAATACCTCAATATACGTTTGACGGCGGTCAAATGACATTCTCTAGGTGAGGCTTGAAACCTTGCACACATGCAAATACTAAACATGATATCGGGCCTAGATGCGGTAAGATAAAGCAAGCTACCTATCATTGATCTATAAAGCTTTAAATCTACCGGTTTACCTCCCTCATCAAGATCTAGATGTCCATTTGTAGCCATGGGGGTCTTGATTGGCTTAGCATCATCCATGCCAAATTTCTTCAATAAGTCCTTCACATATTTTGATTGGCAAACAAATGTGCCTTCCTTGAGTTGCTTGATTTGAAGGCCGAGAAAGCAATTCAATTCACCAATCATAGACATTTCGAACTCATTAGACATCATTTCTCCAAATTCTTTACAAAAGTCTTGATTGGTTGACCCAATGATGATATCATCCACATAAATTTGGCATACAAATAAATCATTGCCAATGCATTTAGTGAACAAGGTAGTATCAACTTTCCCAATCTTGAAGCCTTGTGAGATGAGAAAATCCCTTAGCCTCTCATACCATGCCCTAGGGGCTTGTTTAAGCCCATAGAGAGCCTTGGAGAGTTTGTACACATGATTTGGCTTCATTTGGTCCTCAAAACCGGGAGGTTGCTCAACATAGACAAGTTCACTAATTTTGCCATTCAAGAAAGCACTCTTCACATCCATTTGATAGAGCTTGATGTTGTGAGAGCAAGCATATGCTAATAGAATTCTAATAGCTTCCAATCTAGCTACCGGAGCAAATGTTTCACCAAAGTTCAACCCTTCAACTTGAGTATAGCCTTGTGCAACCAATCTAGCCTTATTTCTCACCACTATGCCATCCTCATTTTGTTTGTTTCTAAACACCCATTTAGTGCCTATCACATTGTAATTCTTGGGCCTTTCAACTAATTCCCAAACTTCATTCCGGGTGAAATTATTTAATTCTTCATGCATAGCATTCACCCAATCCGGATCTTGAAGTGCTTCATCTATCTTATTTGGCTCAAGAAAAGACACAAAAGAATAGTGTTCACAAAATGAAGCAACACGAGATCGAGTTTGAACACCTTTTCTTATATCTCCAACAATTTGATCAATGGGGTGATCCTTTGCAATGGCATGAGGGACCCTTATTTCAACAACCGGCTCTTGAGTTGATGTAGATGGAGATGTAATTGGTTCCGATTGAGCAATATCATTTGTTGCATCTTCATGGCTAGGCTCAATTGATTGTTCAACTTGATCATTTTGTATAGAGGTTGATGGGTTCACTCTAATAGAAATATTTGGATCCATATCCTCATCCTCATCTTCCTCTCTTAGTCTCACATCACCAATTGATATATTCTTGATAGCATCTCTTACATCACTTGATTTATCTAGTTCATCTTGACACTCACTTGATTCATCAAAGTTGACATCACATGTTTCCTCTACTATGCCATGAGTCTTGTTGTATACTCTATAAGCCTTGCTACAAGATGAATACCCAAGAAGAAATCCTTCATCACAATTACTTTGAAATTTTGATAACCGTGTGCCTTTCCTAAGAATATAGCACTTGCAACCAAAGACCCAAAAATATGAATATTTGGCTTTCTTCCAATGAGTAGCTCATATGGAGTCTTATTCAAGAATCGATGGCAATAGAGTCTATTTGATGCATGACAAGCGGTGTTGATGGCTTCGGCCCAAAAAGAATCCGACACATTGTATTCCGAGAGCATTGACCTTGCCATATCAATCAAAGTTCTATTCTTTCTCTCCACAAGACCATTTTGTTCCGCAGTGTACTTGGATGAGAACTCATGCTTGACACCCTTTTCATCACAATATTCATCAACTCTTGTGTTTCTAAATTCACTACCATTGTCACTCCTCACTTTCTTCAATTTAAGCTCAAATTCATTTTCGGCCCTTGTCACAAATTTCTTGAAGATGTCACATGTGTCGGCCTTGTCATGAAGAAAGAATACCCAAGTGTATCTTGTGAAATCATCAATGATCACAAGACAATAGCAATTTCCACCGATACTTCTATATGTGGTTGGTCCAAACAAATCCATATGCAATAATTCCAAAGCTCTTGAGGTAGACATGATGCTTTTGGATGAGTGAGGGCTAGCAACTTGCTTTCCGGCTTAACAAGCACTACAAAGTTTATCCTTCTCAAACTTCACATCTTTCAATCCAACAACTAGATCATATTTCAATAATCGGTTGAGTTGTTTCATGCCAACATGAGCAAGCCTTCTATGCCACAACCAACCTTTTGATGACTTAGTAAAAAGACAAGAAACTAAATTTGCATGACTTGATGAGAAATCCACAAGATATAAGTTTTCATGCCTAAATCCCTTGAAAATGCAATTCTTTCCATCAAGGGTGGTCAACTCAACACCATCACTAGTAAAAGTGCATTTGTAGCCAAGATCACAAAGTTGAGTAATAGACAAGAGATTATACTTGAGAGAGTTGACCAACAAGACATTTGAGAGAGTGTAATCATTTGAAATAGCAATTTTTCCTAACCCTTTCACTTCACCTTTACCATTATCACCAAATATGATATTATCATAACCGGCGGCTTCATCATCAATAGAAGTAAACATTTTAGCCTCTCCGGTCATATGTTGAGAGCACCCGCTATCAAGTACCCAATGTCTTCCTCTGGACTTGTAATCCACCTACATAAGAAGATTACTAGTTTTTAGGTAACCAAACTTGCTTGGGTCCTTGCATGTTAGTAACCAAGGCCTTAGGTACCCATATAGCTATCTTTCTAGTGTTGTTCTTAGGATTACCAACAAACTTAGCAAACACTTCACCCTTAACATTTCTCTTAAGCACATATGAAGCATCAAAGGATACATCTTTCTTGCCCTTGCACTTGTGAGATGGCTCAACTCTAGTCTTGCAAATTTGACAAAACTTGAATGAACTCTCCTCTTCATTTTGTACATGAGCCTTGCCAAAGGTAGAGTTATTGGGAATGAAAGCCTTTTTCCCTTTCTTAGGAGTGTAATCAATCCCATTCTTGTTGATTGGAACCTTTTGGGTTTCCACACACTTAGTGAAATCCGAATGACTCTCAAACCATTTGGTGAATTTCTTGGTCAACTTATCAACTTCCTCCTTAAGCAATTCATTCTCAATCATAAGAGAGGCATCACATGTGAATCCATCATTCATGAAAGATGTATTGCTTGAGCTACAAGATGGGTTAGATGAACTAGGAGCACATGATCTATCATTCAAGATATCACAACCAACACCTATGCTCACATGACTTTTGACTTCTTGTGCAAGAGAGATGTTGTGAGCTTCCTTAAGCTTCTCATGAGTTTCTTTTAGATTCTCATGAGTGGTCTTTAGCTCCTCATAGGAACTTTTTAGATTCTCATGAGTTTCTTTTAGATTCTTTCTCTCCAAATCCATCAACTTTTTCTTCTGATTGCAAATGTAGTCATTAGACTTGTTAAGCATTCTAACAAGATCATCATATGAAGGAATATCATCTAGTTCATCATCATCATCAAGTAAATCATCATCATATGATACCTTGGCTTCACCCTTTGCCATAAGACAAAAAGGAGAAGAGAAGAGTGATGGATCCTTCTTGATGGCGATGCCCGCTACTCCCTTTGATGACTTGTCATCCTCATCATCATCATCATCATCGGAGTCGGAGCTAGCATCGGAATCCCACTCAACATAGTAAGCTTGACCATTCTTCTTCTTCTTAAAGAACTTTTTTCTTTGCTTCTTCTTGTCATCATTCTTCTTGTACTTGTCCTTCTTGTTTGGACAATTTATGATGATGTGACCCATTTCACCACACTCATAGCATTTCTTGTCTTCAAATGGATTCTTGTTTGATGATTGCCCTTTCTTACCATAGTTCTTGTTCTTCATGATTCGGTTTAGCTTTTTGACAATGAGGGCCATTTCTTCCATTGAGCCTTCACCAATTTCATTTCCCTCATCACAGTTGTCTTCCTTGGTAGACCTTGCCTTGAGGGCTATGCTTTTCTTCTCATCATCGTTTGCCAAACCACGGGCTTCTCGTTGTGACTTCTTGAATATGTCATGTGTTTGCACTTCACCGAGAACTTCACTTGGGGTGATCTTTCTCAAGTCCTCCCTCACCAAGAGAGTCACAATAGTTTCATACTTCTCCGGGATACACCTAAGAAACTTGTGAGAAAAATCTTGATCCGGCACATCAAAGTTGAGAGACTTGAGCTCATTGACAATGTTGCTCAATCGATCAAACATTTCATCAACACTTTCATCTTTCTTCATAGCAAACTCACTAAATTTTCCTTTGTATACAAAGAGTTTTGCTCCCTTCACGGTGATGGTTCCCTCATAAATTTCCTTGAATCTTTCCCAAACTTCAAAGGCCGTCTTGAGGTTCTTGATCTGATTGAATTCATTCACACTAAGACAACTATAGAGCAAATTCAATGCTTGATCATTTAGATTGTCTTTTTCACTATCCGATGGGGAAGGATCCTTGGGATCAAGTATGACATATCCTTCCTCTATGATTTCCCACACCTTCTTGCTAGTTGACTTGATATAGACCATCATTCTAGTCTTCCAATAGTCATAATTGTTTCCATCAAAGAAGGGTGGTTTCCCCGCATGATTCTTGCTATCACTAGCCATTTATCCTACTCCAGGATGATTAAATCCTTGCAAATTGGAGACCACTGGCTCTGATACCACTTGTAGGATCTAGGATACCGACTAGAGGGGGGTGAATAGGCGGTTTTAACTAAAATCAAAGCACTAATAAAATATTATTAGTAACACAAGAGAAATCCTATTTCTACTCAATTCTATACCAGGTCAAGGTTTGCAACCTAGGGTGACAAGTATGATTCAATCTCTATGAATGTAAATGCTCAAGATAAATAGCCAAATGTAAATGAGCAAAGGAATAATCAATCACACGAGAGACCGAATTTTTCCCGTGGTGTCGATGACTTGCCGGTCACCCCTAATCCACGTTGAGGTGGATTCAAAGCTTCAACCGCTTCTCTATCAAGTCACACTTGATGTGTAAGCCGTCTTGAATGCAATGAACCTCTCCAAACCTCGATTCCACTAGAGTTGCCCTTTACCGCTCCGGTGAGGTGAGCACAAGACCTCTCACAATCTTCCAAGGCTTCTTCACAATCTTCTTGAAGAGCTCAATGGAAATCACACACCAAGCCGTCTAGGAGGCAGCAACCTCCAAGAGTAACAAGCCAATGACGCTTGCTTGATGTTCTCCTAGTGCCTCAAAGCTCAATGCAACACAAAGCAATGCACTAGAAAGCCTCACACTCACAAGAATGCAATCCCTTAGCAAATGAGTGAGAGAGGAATGAGAGAGGGGACTCTTGGGTCAAGTGAGCTTTCAGAGTGGCCAAGAGAGCCTCCCCAAACCTGTGGGATGAGTATATATACTCCCCACCTTTCCAACTAGCCGTTATTTGTAAAACTCGTGAAAATAGAGTACTGGCGGACCTGTCCGCCTAAGAGGGGGCGGACCGTCCGCCAGAGCCCAACGACTACTATTTCAAAAAGTCAAACGTGTCAGAAGTGACCGTTACGGGGTTGGCGGACCGTCCGCCCAACAGGAGCGAACCGTCTGCCTCATAGTTAGAAAACGGTCACCACGCGACTAAGGACCATGTTTCACAAAGGCAGACCGTCCGCCTTATAAAAGTGTCCTAGAACCCCCAGAAACCGTCTCTGCGTGAACGGTCCGCGAAAGGGTCCGCCGCATACAGATTTAGCCTGCGGACCGTCCGCCTGTGCCAGGCGGACCGTCCGCCTAAGAAGAATGGCAGGGCCCCTTTATCCAACAGTTAGCCGATTTTCCGTCAATCAAATGTGAGGCAGACCGTCCGCCACTCCATGGGCGGACCGTCCGCCTAACCAAAATCAGCATGGTTGAATTCCCTTCAACTTTATAAAACGAAGTTAGCTCTCATGCATGCACTTATACTATTTGAGCAAGTTGGCACTAAAATCATAACAAACAACCAGAATTGACCCCTCTTAATAGTACGACTATCTAGCCTATCAATCCGGTCAAATTTCTTCTCTAAAACTCCTTAGGACCGGTAAAAGAAAACGACCTATATTTTACCTTTTCCTTTAGCATCCACTTGCTTCAATATACGACGATATATCGTAATCAATCATTGAAGCTCATCCATTCATCCGGACTAACCTAATCTCATCATCTCAATAGAATTGTTAGTCCACGATGATTGTCATTAATTACCAAAACACATTTAGGGGCCTAGATGCATTTTCAATTGCATAAGCATATTCAAATTCAAATGCATTGCCTAGAGTACTCTTTCATATGGTAGGTTGCTTGTGATTCTCTCTAACCCATGAGCACTCTACATGGTTTATTAGTTATAGGAAAATGGCACTAGATTTTATTTCATATATTTTGTGCCAAACTTACAAGCCAAAGGATACTCCCAATGTCGTTATTGATTAGTGCATGTCTCTTACAATTAATTCAAATACTTGTATGCACACATTTAGGGGGAGCTATCTTATGGTTTGTGATTTTGAGACTAACAATGTTTTCAAGCTTATCATGTGTGTAGTCTCACGTTGCACGAGAAGAATCCCTGAAGATAAGGAAACTTCTAATTTAAATTCGATTGTCATTCAAATTGGTACCTCTTGTTCTCAATTGATATCATGCTTTTGAATTCATTTAGAGCTATCTCCATGCATGATATAGATTAAACTCCTCATCTTGTCTTAATTGACTAGTTGTGTATATGCTTTGCCATCCAACATATGTATGCACACACTTAGGGGGAGCTTAGTCTATGTTATGTGAGTTTCATGATTATGATCTTGATTGCCTTCCACATCCAAAAGATCATGATCCATGAAACTCTCCCTTGTGCTTTTAATGTCTTCCTTTTCGGTGTTTGATTCCAAAGGTGGAGAATTTTAGTGACCAAAGCATGTATACCTAAAGGGAGAGCATGCAAGAAAGCAAGAACCTCAAGTTGAACATGGGGAGATTATAAGATTTTAAGCTTGGGGGAGATTGTAAGAATTTGGTCCAAGTTAGGGAGAAAAGTGACCTTGGAGTAAGAGGGAGCCCTTTTGACCAAATGATCACATAGGGGAATTCAAAGCTCAAGTCTTCAAATTGGTAAAAGAAAAGTATGGTTTCAACTTGGTTTCATTTACATATCTCAATCATCATATGTTCTTGCTCTTGCATTGCATCATAGCAAGTAGTGGTTATTTATTTATTTTTGCTTGCTTTGGTTGTGTTGGCATCAATCACCAAAAGGGAGAGATTGTAAGGAAAATGGCCCTAGTAATAGGCCATTAGTGATTTTGGTGATTGTATGTCAACATCAAACCAAGGACTAACAATGTTTGTTAGTATACAAGGTTTAGTCGCATGGATGCATTAGTGATGGACTTGGATGAATTAAATATCAAACAAGGTCATGAAGACATGCACAAGACTTTAGAAGACCTTTGGGAAGACCAAGTCATCATAGTAGAGAAGCTGGAAAGAAGACACACGAAGATCCGAAGCAAAGCATGCTGAAAAAGAGCATAAGACAAATTTACAGTGAACAGAGGATAAATCGGTGGTAATGCTTCGGTGCTCATTGCGTGATTAGACTAATAAAACAAGGTCATGAGGACTTGCACAAGACAGTATAAGACCTTAAAGAAGCCCAAGACATCATAGAAGAGAAGCCGAAACAAAGATACACGAAGAAACGAAGAAAGAAGAGCATAGCACATATTGATAGTGAGTAGAGGATGAATCGGTGGTAATGCTCCGGTGCTCATTGGGTGAGCATAAGATGATGCGGTGGTAATGCTCCGGTGCTAATTGGGTGAGCACAGGATGATACAGTGGAAATACGACAGTGCTCACCAATAAGTCGGTGCTTATCGGCTCGGCTCGCGATCGGTTCAAATTCGGCTGTACATGGTTTGATCAATTACCACAGGATGATCCGGTGGTCCACATGAAATACCACCGGATGGGTCGGTACTCCATTCAATGCAACGGCTAGTGCAACGGCTATATGACAAAAATAGTTCGGTGCAATGCGACGGTGCTCATCATATAAGTCGGTGCTCACGACAAATTTCAGCCCGTTATAGCAACGGCTAGTTGAGTGGCATGGGGCTATATATAACCCCTTGGCCGGCCATTTGGAGTGTGCTAGAGCTTGGAGAAGCTATTGGCTTGGTTCTCACATAAACACAAGTGCTCCTGCCACCAAAGTGCTTAATAGAAGATTTAGCCAACTAGTTTCAAGCTTAGGCTTTGATTAGAGCTAGTTTAGGCCGCTTAGCGCATTGCTTTAGGTGTTAGCCTACAGTTTAGGCGAGGTTTGCATACCTCTTTGTATCGGTGCTTGCACGCACCAAGAGTTGTAAGGATCGGGGCTTTGTAAGTCTTGCGAGACCCTCCAACCGCGTTTGTGGAGTGGCCGCTGTTACTTTGTACTAGGGAGGTGAGGCCCTAGGCATTAGCCGAAACTCAACCAAGTGAAGGCGGCGAGGAGTATCCAGGAGAGGCTAAGCGGAGAGCCACTCGCGCGCGGAGAAGTCCCGTAGTCTATCCTACGGAGTGACTCGACCGGGGAGTACATGCCCTTGCGTGGGCATTCCCTTTAAGAGGGGCTCCAACAATGAGGACCAGTGGAAAGCCGTGGCTTTCCGATACCTCGGGATTTATCGCTCTGTCGGGAGTTTGCTTGCTATATCTCTTTACATTACGCATTACTTATTGTACTACATTCCGCACTTACCTTTCCTAGAATTGCCATGTGTAGTTGCTAGGATTGGAACCTAGGGTGCAAAACTTTTAGCGGTAGAGTTAGCAACACATAGAAAAACCTAGTGCACATTTAGATTGAAATGAAATAGGTTTTTATATGTGCTCTTAGCCATAGTTTTTAAAAGAACCCTAATTAACCCCCTCCCCTTAGGGGGTCACGGTCCCTTCAGTAAACCCTGAACCAGACTAATTACAAGTTTGAACCATCATTGAAAAGACCTATTTGTACTATATATGATAAAGTGTTCTTTTTTCTCCACACAAGGTGGCATGAATGTGCATGTATCTCCAGATCAACAGAATTACATTTGACTGTCCTCATTTACAGATATCTGCAATGTCCCTACATGAAAAGACAACAGTCAGGTTGTATATCCACTTTTACTGGACTTGGTCTTACATGCTCGTTTCCGATGGCGCAATCTCTCTGTGCCTCTCCTCCCACTCTACATTCATCGAAAACCAAAGTTGACCTGTGTATGTTTTTTGTGTGCTATTGCCATTAGCAAGCTACTTTTTCCAGAGTGCTAGCCTATCGCCGTGTCACCACTGACCTTCAGCGAGCCAAAGGAGTGCCCTGCTGCACGAGCTGCACCACCAAGCAGCATCTGTGTGATACCGCTGTCCATTCTCCTGCGCAGCTCGGATATTTTCAATGTTTTAAATAGCTGGCTAAATCTACAGCTATAGCCGGATATATCCGTTTCAAAAGCATTGCAGCTAAGATATCACACTTTTAGCCACATCCTTAGCTTTAGGGCTAATAGCCGCTATTAGCCGGCTATATCCGCTAAACGGGCCTCCTTTTAGCCGCGGCTAAATCAATCCGCGAGCCAAAATCAAACGCGAGCTCTCCGAATTCCATGTTCCAGTAACTTTGTGTCTTGGACTAGAGCCATGTTCTAATAACTTTGTGTCTTGTAGGCTGAGATGTATTCTTGTGTATTGTGTTGTTGTTGGTGGTGGTCTAATGAACTGTGTTGTTGTGCCTTGATGGTGGTCTAATTAAGTAATGATCTGTTATTTTATAAATATATAGCGTATCATTCTTAGCTGCGGCTAAATGGCTTAGCCGCGGCTATAGCTAAGCTATAGCTGTCCTTAGCCATTTTAGATAGCAACAGCTAAGAGGCTTAGCCAGCTATTTGAAACATTGGATATTTTGGGTATCTGATTTTGAAGTTTAATCTTTGGGTGTCCTTTCGCCCTTACCAGAGACGCGAAATCAAACCATCTATATCTATATCTATATATACACTAATCATAGACTCTCTAGAAAATCTCACGTTAATCAGAGAAAAAGAGAAATAGCTAACCGTCATATCACCATGAAATAAAATATTAATGGTCTAGATGAGTTCAGTAAAAATCAACCCGATAGCACAAGGAAAAAAGGAATAAAAAATTAGAATTGTTTTGCGTTAAGAGTCAATCCGATAGCACAAGGGAAAAAGGAATAAAAATAGAATTGTTTTTTACGGTAAAATAGGAAAGGGTTTGCCGTCTTCTGCATGGCTGGTTTTGTCATATGGTGTCACGATTAAATTGATAATAATTGCAAATCATAATTATTTCCTTCCCATACAAAATCTATTGTTTCCTTTCCTCTCCTCTGCATGCGTATATGGCTCTGCTTTATGGATTTACGGAGTTCTCCTATTTTTCCTCTTCGGCCACTTCAAGATAGGGGCAACCAGATCATGGGAGTTTTTCAGGTTAGTTAGGCTGCAACTGCTCAACATGTGGCATGAGAATCTAAGAAAAAATTATTGATCTACGATCATCAAGCATTGCAACACAGAATCCGTGTGGTTTGGCGAGACTACAAAATTATTACAGATTTACTCCTTCTAAGTTGACTTAGATCTTGGATTTCTGTAAGTCGACATCGTCAGCCCTTTGATCGGTGACAAACGCGCGGATCGCTTCCTCAGTCGGGCCCGCTGTTGTTTGATGCACACAGCACCCCGCTGTTTCGTTATCGGGCCCGTTGAAGTGTAACGGGTTGTGGACTGTGGATTGTAAATCCGTGTGAAGCACTCCCACGCAACCATCCTCTCTCTTCCATTCCCCTGTTCATTGCTCTTCCCCTTCCTCTTCGTCTGCTCGAGGCGGACATGGTGGCGGGACTGGCGGCAGAGATGCGGAGGGATCCCGGCGGGCTCGGCGGCGGCGGCAGCTACCAGAGAGCCGGCGGCGCCGTTCACCGTCAGTGCAGAGGCCGGGGGGTGCGGGGGTGTTGCTGTTGCCCATCGACTGACTGTGGGTGGAGTTGGAGGCGAAGACATTCCAGGGGCAGCTCGTCGGCAGCGCTTCACCGGCGATGTCGAGGAAGGTACGTTTCCTTTTGTGGCCCTTTGGATGTTGTTGTTTTGTTCCTTCTCCCCCCTTACTATCTGATGGATTAAGGCTTGATGTGTAGTGTTTGAATTTGGAGATCCACGATGCTCTGGACGTGTGTTACGGGCTGCAGCACTAGTCTGCAAGCCCCACCAGCGACATATAGATCGATCTATGTTTGGTTTTGGTTCATTTTGTGAAAGCGCAGGAGTTGACCTGTAACCTGCTAAATTCGATTTGGGGATTGTAGTATACTAGGGTCTGGCTAGGAATTGATTTTTCCTCTGAGCCATCACCGGTGCAGATCATAGGGCTCTTATTGTTTTCCGTTGCAACTAGTGGTGTGCGATCGGCATGGAGCAGACTTGTCTAGCTATTAGCAATAGGTTGCGTGCTCCTTATGTTTGTGGAAATGCCTATGGAGGAACTGACATGTATTAGGCTTTAGCTGTGGGTGGGTGCCTGAGTGTGATCTTTACTTTACTCTACCAGTCACAATTTTTCTTGCTTGGCTGCAAACTACAATCCACGCATGCATTTTTTTGTGGATCTGTTTGTGGCGTGAGAATTAGCATTTTTATTAAGTTAGTGACCATCCCACATCCCAGACTATACCAGTAGGCTGAATGTTGTAATTTCTTCCGTGTTGCCTGTCATGTTAACTGACCTTTTGCTCGCAATTGTAGTTGCCACTTGGGTTGTCCAGAAATCTGGAGTGTGAAGGGCAAGGGCTCGTTACCAAAACCTTCATGTCATGTTCTGATGTTTCAGTGGACTTGAGTGGATAGTATGTTAAAGGAGACATGCCTGTCTAACAAGCATATAAAAATGACTTGGGATAACAGCACTTCTCTTGTGCAATTTTCCCATCAAGCAACAGGTAAATGGCTATTTAAGTCTGGGAAGAAGTCTTAGTCCTCTGCAAAAAATCAGGGACTTGTGTAGTTATGTTCCCTTCTTATTCAACAATTATCAGCTTTTAGCGCCGAAATTGCTATTGTAAATTTAGAAGCAATTGTGTTTTCCTTCAAGATTAATTATAGCATATTTTGCTAGGCACATATTTTGTTTCTTATATAAGAGCATGTCACTCTCCCGTAGCAATATAGTACTGCTAGTGACAGCCTTAGTTGTGAGGTTTTGAGCTTCCTGTTTTTTAGGGCAAAGCATAGCCCTGCTGTGCACATTTAGTGTATTGACCAAGTGATGTAAAAAATGATTCCTCCTATGGGAATTTTTCGGTTTCAATGATTCAAGTAAACTTTTCTGCATTGTACCATGTTATATCCATTTTATGTGAAAGTAAAACAAAAGGTGTTTTTGTTGGATCTGAATAGCACTTAGTTTGATTTTGTGTTTATTTGCATTGGTTTTTTTGGCGGGTATTTGCAGTTACCAGGACAGATGTTGTGCAAGGTTATTGTAGCATGTTATATCAGAAGTTATTAATGATTTCTTATTCATTTTAGTTTAAAAATAAAATCATACATAACTTGTACAAAAATTGTATCCTATCATAGTATTGTAATTATTTTGTTATTATCTATAATTTTTGTTTTCACATATAATTTTTAGTGTTGTGTTCGGTTGGTATAGAGCTTGTCTGTCTTAATTTTCTTAGTGCATAATGCAATGATCCTCCCAACCTAATTTACTGTATTTATGGATCCTTAAAAAATCACTATTCCTGTGAGATACCTCTGAACATGTCTCATTTGCAAATTCTGGGAAAGTACACGTTCCTACTTGTTATCCTGTAAGTACATCTAGTGGGCTGGACCCAAATCTAAAGTTCAGTTATGAGATTAGGTTGCTACTGCGTAATTTTTTTTGTTAGATTTGATACTTATGATCCTGCTAGGTGATCTGTCTTTCTGTGTATCATTCATAGTTTCATTCCTAGATCTTATTACAACTCTTTTGAGTTCATTTTATAGTGATAATATGAGTGTAATTTGTGTGTTTTGAAAATGTAGATGATAGTATTTAATCTTACAAATGAATTTCCCAACTTGTCCCAAGGTTTACATGGATGTCAACTTTATGTATTGCCTTTTTTCATCTAAGGTGTTCAATAATATTTCAGCAGTTGGATCAAATAACACTGAATGTTTTGGTCAGGCAATATGTCCTCCGGTCCACATTTGGTCCCTCAAAGCGTATGCTTCTATTTTTGACTCATGAATCATGATGGTTATCATGCAACCAATAATTTGGTTTGGTTAAGACCTGGTTCTAGATTCAATAAGCACGTAGATCATATGCTGAACTCGATAGTAGGGAGGAAAATGCTATTCAGTAAACTATTCAAAATGATGGGTTATAGTCTATAAGGCACCATTTTCCTTGATGTCCTATTGAGTTACCTAAGAGCTGGTTATGAATATCAGTTTATGGTGTAGTAGTTCCGTATAAACTTTAAGCTGCCAATCTATAACTAGGACTACCTGCTAGTTGTGATTGCGAAAAATAATAGCACTCTATATGTTGTCTTTACATATTTTGATTTCTGAATTTTGCATTTTCGTTGTGGTTACCGTAGAAGCATTGAGAAGCTAGTGGATTCAACTACCACTTTTTTTTAATTAGTAGTACGATCTTATATATAGCGTTTGTTATTTGTGGTTGCTGATTGGTCACTTTGATTTTGGTTAATTAGCACTCTTGATTAGTGGCTATAAAATGACAAGAAAATTATATTATAATTACACTCTCATTTAGTATTACAATTTTCTAGTTTCTTACTGTAAAATATGAAAAATGTGCATTACTTGACTAGGTATTTCTCCTGACTATTTCCATCTACCTTACTTTTTGTATGACATTCTTACTGTACGCTAGACAAGTGAAATGGCAGAATGGCAATCTTTTTTTAGAAGGATTTTTTATTCTTTTGTAGATTTCTACACTGTTAGCTTGTGCTTGGACTATGGAGGTTCAGATGCCGCTCTATGTAGTTTGCAATGTTTTTTTTATCCGTAGAGGCTTTACTTTCTTGAGAATTATAGTCAGGTTATTCAAAATTTACTCATTATGCAATTGTATAATTTTAGAAAATGAATTATGTAACTTCATTTTGTCTTGTATTTCAGTTGTCTTGGTGGGATATGATTGTGCTTTATCACCAACTGAAGGCATAGCTGGCAGGAGAAGCCTTCCAGGAATAATTCTTTATGAATGAGGTAAATTATACTCACACTCCTAGTTTATTTGCAAGGCATTTTCTCCGTGCTTAACTCTTGAATTACGGGTCTATTATTTTTCATTTCCACTGATTCTGTTATGTGTTGCATGGGCATTCAAGTTGTTGCATTTGGAGATATGTGGGAGATATATGTGTTATTGTGTAACTCACACGGAGTTGTATTGGTTTCTATTGTTCCATTTCTTGTTTATATGCTCCATTTCCCTTTTACCTACGTCTTGTTGCATCACATGTTACCCATGATACAAGGATTGCTTCTCTATAAACCTAAAATATGTGGCTGTCAGATTTAGTTAGGAGTGTCCAAACTTGTCTATAATGTAGATGTTGGCACCCCGCAGACCATTGTTTGTGTCACACCCGTGACAAGTGTTAACAAGCGCCTTTGCCTATGTGACATTGTTGCTAGCATTAATCTTGTTGGTAGAGGGTTGTTGCCAGGTTCAGCTAGTGCTTAGGTTCTTTGCTAGTAGTTCTAGGTTGATTTTAGCTTATAGTTAAGGAGAATAATTGTCAGATCATAGGAGACATTAATTTCATTGATTAGGAGGATATCATGTGGCATGTTTATGGCCCTGTATCAGGTATGGATAGAAGAAAATGATGAGGGCTAGTGTGGTTGCATTGACCAACTACTTGTGAGTATCCTAAAGACAGAAGTGAGTGACCAAAACTAATTAGTCTGTGTTTGTGATAAACACTCGAGAGTCAGTGATTTGCAACAACTGTGAAACCCACATGATTTGTTAAATGGAATTTTATTTTGATTTAACCTGATGGTCTGTCAAGCCTTGAAGTAGAAGGCTTCTGATGTATGAAACCAATCTTGTGGGGGCAATCTTGTTTCATAATTGATCGACTACAAGTAATTGCAACAGTTTTATATGGATCCTTGTTTGTATAGGCACCTGACTACATTCTATACATATCACTTGTCAATGTGCTGCTGGAACAATTGAATTCAGCAAGGTATCCTCATTTTACTCTAGACAAAGGGCAATTCTTTAGCATAGTGTCATGGTAATATTTGTTCCATCCCCTCTTCCGGCACTATGAAGAACTGTTATTGGTGCTATCGAAATTCAAGCCATGTATATATACCATGATATGCGGTCATATTCCCTATGCCATTTGTGCTCCCGAGCCTTGAAATCACTTTTTGACACTGAAGTGCTTCAGCCTGTACTTGTATAATTACTAGACATTCCGAGTGCTTGTAATTTTTAACAGATCATGTTAGGTATATTTCCTGTATATTATACTTGTAATTTTCCGACAGATTGTGATAGACCTATTTTCTGTATAAATTTCTAGACAAAAAATCCAAACAGTGATATGGGCCTGTTATTTATCAAACTGTGAATGCCTGAGATCCGTGTAAAGTTTAGACACAAACAAACAGCTGGTTGGCCCGTTGCTTTTTTTTTTCCAAAATTTGAAGTACGGTTAATAAACCAAACCAGAGGTTTTAGTGAGCATGTTGTTGGGGTTATACAGCTGTTGACAATTCCACAGTGCCAAAACAAGACCAACGGTCTGCAACAGGGCAGCTCGTGTATCCGTTAGGGCAAACCAGGTACGAAACAACTACAGGTGGACCCGGTAGTGAATACTGAGTGCAAAAGAGCAATAGGCGGACATGATTGCCAGAAGAATGAAGTTTTTTGATATGGTTGGATGTCCATTCAATGTTTTACAAAGGTGACTTACACAAAAGCAAAATCTAAGTCACCTTACAAGGAGACAGACCCAAATTATTAATATGGGTGAGCCCTAATGATCGATAGAACTAGCATCAGAGCAAGAATCTTCAAAGCAGCCAATATGTGTGAACAAAATAATGCACGCAAGCTTAGCCCTATGAATACACGCATGCAATCCCATCTTATGAGCACCTTCGAGAGATTGAGCTGGTAGATCTCAAGATCGAAGAAGTCATTACAGACGGCTTGCTTATTGTCGCAAGCATGTCGTCTACCACAGAAAAAATAGAATTGTGTTAAATCTTGGAAAATACAATGCAAGCATGTTTGCCGAGTCGAGCACTCCAACCCACTGGTTAGGTTCCACCCCAAGGAACCTTTACCAGATGGCTCAGTTCGCCAAGCCTTATTTCATCATACAATAGCGTTATGTGTTTATTTGCCATACATCTAGGCCAAATATATTTTGTAACTAATTAAAATATTCAGTTAGTTTCGCCCCATCAACACTACTTTCTGCATTAGCTATTGGCATGTGTTTATTCTGAATTTTCACGGATTTAATTAACGAGAAACTTATGAAAAGTATTCTGATAACCAAGGTGTGCCAGATTCTTTTCAGAATAGGCGTAAGTAATGTACATCCAATATATTACAATTTTATTTCTGATTTGATCACAGGATTACTAGAAATTGGTATTTAACTAGCCCGTGCGAATGCACGGGTTGACGACTAGTGTCCCTAATAATGCACAGGAGGCGCGAGAGTAATTGATGGTTGGTATGGCGCTTGTGTAATTTGAGGCACTCGGGTTCACTAGGTTTATGGAGTTCTACAGGAAATTGCTAAGCAGGAGCGGTTGGGTGTTAGAGATTAGTGGATTTTACTATGGCATGTGTGCCCTTTGTTGGTAGGTAGCAATGCGGCCATTCTTTCTCATGATGCGTAAATTGTTTTCACCATCAGTTAAAGAGCAAATAGTTAAGAAAATAATTTTGATCACACTAGCAGTATTGAATTACAGATTTGGTATTCTTTGGAACAATACTACAATGATGGCATTCTTCTTTTTTTGCGGGTAATGGTAATGATGGTATTCTTCTAATCACCTATCAATGCATGTTAATATTTGAGAAGTTCCCAATTCTGAATGCTTGAGGCCATACTGATACATCCGGCCCATACGGGGTTGGCCGAGGCCTATCAAAGGCCGCCTGGAGCCCGACTTAGGCACACCTACTCAGGAAAAGGCCCAATCTCACTAAAAGACTAGTCCGATAGGGGAAGGGTGGCTCTTCCTTTTAAGGTGGCTTCCTCCTCCTCCGCTAAGCAAAGTGGGATTATTCATGTGACAATCTAGGTGTTTAGTTAACTTAATCACCTGCTAAACAACTTGTCTTAGGTTAATTAAGAGTACCTTGGCCCCACCTAGATTTTCACTTAAAAAAAGTCCACCCAAAACCCTTTGAATCTCGGTGAACTTTGGACTTTTTCTGGCTGGCATGGTTTGAATTCAAATTTTCACTTAAGACCTCAAAAATGTGCCAATATGAAAGTTGTTCATATTTTTATGGGACACAACTTTTTCAATATGGCCCTGGAGAGTTTTTGAGTGCTTCAGCCCCAAAAATCCAGTCGAAGCCAGTCAGACTCAAAAGTTCACCGCCGGCCGACACCGAAGTTCACCGGTTCTTCTCCTCAGTTTTCTCTCGAATCTATACACTTTTTCATAAGTCAACCTTTGCGAAAGTTGTAGCAGGTAACCTGGGACACAACTTTGCTTTTTGGAGATTTTGAACTTCAGTTCAAAATTTCAGAGAAATTTGGGTTTGAATGGACGCCCGGCATGTGTTCGATGAAATGCCGGCGCTCTCCGGCGCCGCGCGTTCCAGCGCTCGACCGCGCCGCCACGCGGCAGCCGGTCTCTGACGCGGACGCCGAGGCCGCGCCCGCGCATTAACTGCGCCGTGACTTGTCCCCGCTGACCGCCCCGACAGCGCCGCTCTGTCCCCGCGCGCGATTCCGATCGGACGTGACGCGTGCTCTCCGCGCGCCAGGTAGCTGCCGTCGGTCCGCCGGCGACTCGCTGCGCCGCTTCCCCGACCAAGACCGGCGACAGGATCACCGTGGACCCCAGCCGCTCGCCAACCCGCGCCAGAGCCTTCCCGACCGGCCACCGAACCGCTCCGCCCAGGCGCCGCCCCGCCGCGACAGGCCGCCGACCGGCGTGCCCTATCCGCCGTGGCCGCGAAGACATGCGCCGCCCGAGCCTCCGCGTGGCTGCTTCGCCGCTCCGGGCCGCTGCCCGAACCTCACCCTGGCCGCCTATAAAAGGCGCGGCTCGCCCTCGCCGCGGAACCCCTCCGCCTGCACCCCATCTCGCCGCCAGGCTGCCTCACCGGCGACCTTGCCGCTCCACACCGCGCCACTGCCTCCCGCACGCTCCCTCGCCCTCACCTCACCCCACTCGAGCTTTCCCAGGCTTCAGCCAAGCTTCCCTGCCAGCGCCACCGTCGGCGTTGGGGAAGACAGAGCCGCCGCCGCCCAGCTCCGCCGTCCGCCGCCGCCACGCCACCTCCGGCCGCCCAGTCTGCACGGAATTCACTCGAGGTGAGGCGGTGAGCCTTTCTAGTATGATCTCGTTGAGCCCCGTGGCCCCACTTCGCCGGAATCCAGCCAACCCGCCACCGGCCATGGCCCAGAGACCGCATTACAAAGCCACAAATCTTTCCAGGGGTCTTAGCGCAAGTTTCCAGGTGCTAATCTGTATATAGATTGTTCAGATCTAGAATTCAAATCCTGAAATTTTAAAAATCGGTTAAAAATCTTATAAAAATCAGAAAAATGCAAGCCCAGTTTTGTTGTACTCCTGGTGCTGTGCTCTACCTTTCCCAGAAAGCATGTATAGGTGTTTTCTGTGTAGATTTTAAATTAAGTTCAAATATCTTCAAACTTAAATTTGTGCATAGTTTGAAATATATTGCTTTGTTTGTGCTAGTTTTTGGATATGTTGTAGCTGGTGAAATGTCTAGGCTCCTGTAAAAAGTTGGCACAAAGTTACAACGTAAATTTTGTGTTATGATTTATATATGCTGTCAGCACACATCTGGATCTATGAATTTTAGTAATTAATCGGTTCAGTAATTAAATCCCAACTTTTTGCAGTAACTTGTTTACATCATGTTGTATCTGTGATAAATGTTTGAGCTCAGTTTAATCTGTTTAGATTGCTCATTTAAACCATAACATTTTAAAACTTGAGAAATTAAAACAGCAAGATCATGTGATCTTTTGAAGCTACCCTTTGGCATGTCATCTTGTTTAGACTACGATAGGCTCTGGTAAACTTCTGAGTATCTTTTGGTGATAGTGTGATTTATTAGGATTTATTCTTGATGTTAGTGTGCTGTTCTTGTTTATTTTGTTGTGATAACTGTATGCATGATCTTGGCCTAGTTTTTGGTTAGTAAATCAAGTAAACCACAAAGAGTATGCTGTAATTTTCTCACATTATAATCATGAACCAAACTGCCAGAATAAATTATGGAAGTTTCATTACTTAAAAGGGGCTAGATAAGAATAAGTCACTTCTTTAAATTGTTAAATAAACTAAACACATCACACACACCCTTGCTGCTTTATGATGAAATCAAAGTTAAATAATATATGTGTACACAATCACCATCAACAAATCTCAAATACTTTAATGAGTAATTACAACCTTTTGTTAAAGAAAGGGAAGATCAGACAAAATTGTCCAGGTGAATGTGTCACTAAATACACCTCGGGTCCATCATTATGCAACTGTGATGACTCGACATAAGATCATGTTCTTAATTGCATATGCATTCGTGTAGAACAAGCCCTCGCTGACGGAGACTACGAACTGGTCCCCGCTGAAGGAGAAGGCCAAGCTGAAGGCGAGGTGAACGCCGTCCAGGTCGAGCAAGACCCAAACGTTGCCTGCCGAGGACTCCTAAGCTAACACTGTGCCCGAAGGCAAGCCCCGGAGCATGTCCTATGTTTCGAAATCTTGCAACTATGTTTGTTAAGTTTTGCTTGTGCATTTACGTTTCAGGAGTTGAATTGAAACCCTAGTTGCATGATCCTAGGTACCTATGCTTTGCAATACTAATATGATAGGTCGATAGCTGCCACACTATAAGGACCCGGTAAAAGTCGAGTGATCTCCTGTCACTCGCGAGATATAGGAATCAACTGCTCTGCTTATGTTGGAATCATAAGGAGGATGGGCGGGGACTTTATCATGTAGGTGCCCCGTCTGTGTATGTTAAAATTGGTTAAGGCCGAATGGTGTGGTACCGACGGTTAAGTTTTTGAACGTACTAAGCACTTGTCGATTCTATGGGGTCGGTAAGTTTAGTACCTACATTACTTCAGAGTGCGGACTTCTTCCTGCTCCTTCCGGGAACTTCTTCCCCATGCCTCGAACATGTGGGTACGAGGGGCTTAAGTGTTGGTTCGGCCAGCCTTAGACCTCGTATGCCAGGGGGAGTTTGGTCCTGGACGCAACTGGGGGATTGATGGGAACTACCTGGTAGCGCTAGCCTTTGGCTGAGTGCGATGATCCAAGTGTTTAGGTCCACCTTGCAATGTTAAAATCAGTTCGAACTGTCTGTTTCTCGCAGCTAATGAGACTACTTAACCCCGCTGCTACATTGAGTAAGAAGTAGAACATGATGATTGAAAGAAACTTGATGCTTGCTTAATTGTTTGCTCCACTTGCTTGGTTAGTGCAGGTTGCTTACCTAGAATGGTTAACTTTAACTAGAACTTGATGCTAAAATATTGAAAGTAAGGATCCACTCTTAGTCGCTCTTTGGCAAAACAAACCCACCAGCCAAAAGCCTTGCATGTCTTGAAGTTGGTGATGTAGCTGTCACCCGACGGTTAAGTCTTGCTGAGTATTAGTATACTCAGCCTTGCTTGTTGAATTGTTTTCAGGTAGTGCTCTTGAGGAGATGGTTGCTGGTCTTACCTGGCCAACCACCCTTCCTCCTGGCTGGATTGTCATGTGGGACGAGGATGCTTCCGAGTGATGTCACGACGGCTTCACGTGACGTCATTCCCGTCGAATAAATTAGTTTATTTTCCGCTGCTTTCGAAACTCTGAATAACCGTTACTTTGTGCAATGAACTCGGTTTGTAATAAATTACCTCAAGTGGGACCTATTTAATACGTGTGGATTGTTGTAACCTCTGGGACCCATCCTCGAGTGGGTATTTGTACGACTTGTTTCGATCGAGGTAACTGTTCGTGGTTGCATCGGGCTCGACCCGACAGACTGTCAGATTTCTCCGATTTAATTGCGTGACGACCAATGGAAGGTTAGCGCACTTAAGCCGGATTAATTTGAGCGGTTCTGCCACAGCTAGTATCAGAGCGAAAAGTCGTGCACTAGAGGTTCGCACGGTCCCAACACACTTGTTTCGGAATAAAACTTGACCAACTAGTACTTTGTGAAAACTCGTTGGATCGCTAAGGATTAACCAGACCGTGAAGCCCTAGAGGGAATTTCAGGTTGTTTCAGGTGGCTTGCTAATTATAGTATATTTGACTAACCTGCCCAGCACACCCTTGCCCACGTGTTTTATACGTGCGCTGGTTTTCGTGCCCCGCATGCACGAAGGGTGATAGGATCTCCATTCCAAGGAACCTATCATTACGGTTGTGTATGAGTCGCCACATGTATTATATGTGAGCAAGGTCTTGATGGTATGGTTCTAATTCAGATGAGCCTATCATCCTAGTTGTTCGCCATGTTCGAGACATGTGCATGATGCCGCATCACGAGTTATGCGAAGGGTTGTGTGCTCTATTCAAAAGGAGCGTACGGCCTAGACTAGATGCAATGTCCATGCAGTGTTGAACGCATAGATACCGTTTTTATAAACGAACGGTAATGAATGTGGACGCTTCCGTGGCGTGCTGGCACGGAAGGTTCATGGTTTTCTTGCAGGTACACTGACTCCGTTCGTTTAGGGTTGCGATGGTCTGAGTAACGACTAGCTATTATAGGGAGAGACGTATATTGTGCCTCGCCACCGGCAACTAACTACGTACACCAAGGCTTCTTGGTATTTGTGAGGACAATTTTAGTTCTTTTGCATCATGTTAATCACCTTAAAAAAATTGTTAAGTCAACTGGAGGCAAAAGGGAAATAAAAGTCGTAAATCTCACAAACTTCCAAAAGTCTGTCAAAATTGTGTTTCTTGCTGGTCCGAATTTTTCGGGTCATTAAAACATCTCAGATGGCTAGATGCCTTAATGAAAGTTGTTCATAATTTCATAAGCAAGCTGCAGCGAAAATCTCAGGATTTTTGGATAAGTAAAACTGGAGTTATGACCAAAACAAGAGCTGTCTGTTTGCTCGAAAAATCTGGCAGGCAGCAAGTTAAAAACTAAGTGTTTCACCCATCTTAAACTCAAAACCAAAGCAACCTCTGAATACCAAATTTGTGGTTAATAACCTTAAGAACAACCTGGTAAAATTTGGGAGCTTTTGGTTGGGTAGTTTCAGAGTTACGCTCGTTTTCCCACCGCTGTCCCGATCTCCTTTTTCCCTCCGCACAGCTCTTACTCGGTTCCTTTGATTCCTTTTCTACAGATGGCAGACGCGGCTTACTTTGTGTTTGGTGCAGACGGTTTTCTCCACTCCGAGTGCCTCGCTTGGAGGGTTTTCCCTCTATCTTGTGTGACGCTCTGAGCACCGCCGGCTTCGCCTCACCACCCCTCTACTCGTGCCGCGAGTACCTTGAGGATGGTGTGCTTCGTTGCATCACCAGGGTCTACGTGCCACCACACCCTCACCACCCCGAGTGGCCGTTGTTCGACACTGAGGTGATAGGCCACAGGTTGACTAACACCATGGAGTCCGCTGCCCTGCGGGTGCTGAACGTCTTTTGTGACTTCCGCCCCGTGGAGGTGATGACTTCCCCACTTGGGTCGCTTCCTACCACGCAGCCCGACGACCCGGCTTGGTTGGAGCGTCGAGCTCACGTGAGGGCGGTTGTGGAGTGGACTGGTGCTGTTCCTACCGCTGAGGGACTAGCACGGTATGTGAACACGTTTTCCAGGCTTCTTGCACTGCTTCAGGGAGGACTGGCTGACTCGGTTGAGTTCGGCATGGCTTCTTACCAGTCCTTCCGACAGCTTCAGTACGACTACACTACTCTCACCATGGAGGCTGCCGACACAGACATGGCTATGGCCAACTTCCAGGCTCAGATTGGAGACTTGCTTGGACGGGTCACCACCTTTCAGCAGGAGCGAGAGACTCACTTGGCACAGATGGCCAAGATGCAGGAGGAGCGTGCTACCCACCTAGGCCAGATCGAGGCGATGCAGGAGGAGATAGATTCACTTCACAATGAGCGGGTTGGGCTCCTTGACCGTGTTGGAGAGCTAGAGGACGAGGTTCACGACCTCCACCTTGACATTGAGGACGCTCACCAGCACATAGGGATACTTCAGCAGCAGGCTCCTCTAGAGCAGGACGTGGAGATGGTAGATGAGGAGGAGGAGGAGCCTATGAAGATAGAGATAGACCCCGAGGAGGTTCAGGGCATGTCCGGCACGGATACCCTTAGTGACTTACCACCTCTACCCACGACCCCCGGCTCACCCGCCGAGAGTGAGGCTTCGGTCAACAACCTCGACGACTTCTAGATGATTGGCAGTGTTACTCCTCAGCGTAGCCTACTTTTGGATAGTGATGTAATAGGCTAGCTTCGAGTTGAGTATGTCTTTTATGCAGCTTGACCATGATGTAACTTAGGGTAGGAGTTGACCCTAGAGTTTGTCGATTCGATACTGGTTGTAACAGCCAAACTCTGCAGCTGAGTATGATTTGAATTTTTAATGCATGCATTTCTCATTTCTGGGCTAAATGATGAATACCAAAGTTGTAAGTAATTTCATATGGATGATGCTCGCAAAAGTTCAGCCCTTTTGGTTAAGAATTGGAAGAGTTATGTACGATTTGGTGAGCCTCGGTCGTTCTTAAAACCGCAAAAACAGAGACGTGAACTTCGAATTTTTCTCCCTAGGTAGAGTGCGAAACTGACCTGGAGCGTTACACGAAAGTTGTAGCTCACTAAATTCTCTAGCTGCTGGAATAAATTCATAATTTTTGGGCGTGTAACCTAGGAGATATGAGTTTTTTCCTCTGACAGCCTTGCTGATCAGGAAATTCTGCGATAAATGTTTACTAATTTCGCACATGATTGCCTTGTTTACCTGGTATACGAGTTTCAAGATCATGTGGCTGATGAGTAAATGATTTTGCAGATTGTTGACTCGACCCACCGCACCAACTTTACCGCCGGGCAAAACAGTGGCACTCAAGCAAACCAGCCACCACTGCCGCAGCCCCCGCAAAATCCGATGGAGGCGTTTTTCGTCACCCAAACTGAAATGATGCGGGAGATGCTTGATGTCCAGCGACAGCTGACGCAGCAACGCCCAGGGGGACACCATGATGCTCAGCCCCACATTGCCCGCTATGAGCTCTTCTTGAGCACCCAGCCGCCCACCTTCAGTGAAGCAGCTGACCCGCTCAACGACGATGCTTGGATTCGCTCTGTGGAGTCCAAGTTCTCTCTGCTCGCACTGCCATGCTCAGAGGAGAGCAAGGCCAAGTTTGCAGCCCAGTTACTCAGGGGACCCGCGCTCATCTGGTGGGAGCATTACCTAGCTACCCTTCCTGAGAACACTGTGGTGACTTGGGCAGATTTCAAGACCGCCTTCAGAGCTCACCATATTCCGGAGGGCATGATTGAGAGAAAGTTGAATGAATTCCTGGCATTGACTCAAGGCACTAGGACTGTGTCACAGTATGCACACACGTTCAACAACTTGTGCCAATATGCCGGTACCCACGCTGACTCGGATCCAAAGAAAATGGACCGCTTTCGCAGAGGCCTCAGTGCCAAGCTCAAGGAACGCCTGAACCCTATCCGGAATGCTACCTACAACGAGCTAGTCAACCTAGCCATTACTCAAGAAGATGCCATTGCTGCCCTTAAGGCTGAGAAAAAGGGAAAGACCCCTATGACTCAAGCTGCTCCATCAAATCAAAGGTTCCGAATTGTTCAGAACACTCCTACCTCCAACCCCAGAGGCCAGGACAGCAAGGACGTTGGGTGATTTGGCCACCTCAGCAGGCACCGAACCATTTTCACGCCCCGCAACAGCCCACGGCTCCACGAGTTAATAACCAGGTTCCCGCTCGCCCCACCGTTGGGAATGCCTACTAGAAGTGCGGAAAGGCCGGGCACTACATCCGAGACTGTCCCCAGAACCGGCAGCAGAACCAAGGCAAAGGAAGGAAGCAGACGGTGCAAGTCCGTCAAGGGAGGATCAACTTCACCACCCTTGCAGAACTACCTGAGGGAGCGCCAGTTATGACGGGTACTTTCTATGTCCACAATTACCCCGCTGTTATACTGTTTGATTCCGGTGCAACGCATAGCTTTATCAGCACAAGGTTTTGCACCAAGAGTGGACTAAATCTCACCCAAACCGCCACCCCCTACTTAATCACTACACCTGGCGGGAAGGTCTCAACCAATCAAAGGTCAAATCGAGTACCACTAGTTATGGGCAGCAAATTGTTTAAAACTGATCTTATTAGCGTGGGATTGGATGGAATGGATATCATTTTGGGGATGGATTGGATGACTAAATACTGGGTCATACTAGATATTCCCGAGAGGGTAGTTGAGATTCACTCACCACTCTTAGGCCGCACAGATCTCTACCTGCCGCACAAAGTCTACACGAGCTCCCATATCTTTTCTCTGGCCGAGCTTCGAGTGGAGGATATCCCAGTGGTTTGCGAGTTCCCTGATATCTTCCCAGAGGACTTGCCAGGCATGCCCCCTGACCGGGACATTGAGTTCATTATTGAGCTGCACCCTGGTACCGCTCCTGTATCCAAGCGACCGTATAGGATGTCACCCATAGAGTTGGCAGAGTTGAAAACGCAATTGCATGAGTTGCTTGAAAAAGGCTTTATTCGACCTAGCACCTCACCTTGGGGATGCTCGGCCCTCTTTGCTAAAAAGAAGGACAAAAGCTTGAGGTTATGCGTGGACTATCACCCTCTCAATGCAGTGACTGTCAAGAACAAATACCCCTTGCCCCACATTGATATTCTCTTCGATCAATTAGCTGGTGTGAAAGTCTTCTCTAAAATTGATCTCCATTCTGGGTACCATCAAATCAAGATCCGCTCTTGCGACATTCCTAAAACCGCCTTCTCTACTAGGTATGGTCTGTATGAGTACCTGGTCATGTATTTTGGACTCACCAACGCACCTGCTTACTTTATGTATCTCATGAATTCGGTCTTCATGTCCTATCTTGACAAATTTGTCGTGGTCTTCATCGACGACATCCTGATCTACTCCAAAAATGAGGAAGAACATGCCGAGCATCTTCGCATTGTTCTGCAAACACTTAGGGATCATCAGCTTTATGCCAAGTTCTCTAAATGTGAATTCTGGCTCGACAGTGTCAAGTTTCTCGGGCACACAATTTCTGAGGAAGGCATTTCGGTGGACCCCGGGAAAGTACAAGAGGTCTTGGATTGGGATACTCCCGCTTCTGTTCACCAAATTCACAGTTTCCTTGGTCTACCAGGGTACTACCGTCGCTTTATTCTTGACTTCACCAAGATAGCTAAGCCTATGACTGGACTACTCAAGAAGGGAGCTAAGTTCAAATGGACGGAGAAATGTGAAGGAGCTTTCCACACCTTGAGACAACTCCTTACTTCAGCCCCTGTTCTGGCACAGCCTGACAACACGAAGCCTTATGACATCTACTGCGATGCTTCAGGCACAGGGTTAGGATGTGTTCTCATGCAAGATAACAGGGTCATTGCTTATGCTTCCCGAGCCCTTCGCCCACATGAGCTGAATTACCCTACTCACGATCTCGAATTAGCAGCCGTGATCCATGCTCTAAAACTTTGGAGACACCACCTCATGGGAGCACAGTGTAAAGTGTACACCGATCACAAAAGTCTCAAGTACATCCTTATGCAGTCAGATTTGAATATGAGGCAACGTAGATGGTTGGAATTGGTCAAGGATTATGACTTGGAGATACTCTACCATCCGGGAAAAGCCAACGTTGTAGCCGATGCGTTGAGTCGAAAAGCACATTGCAACTGTCTCACCGCAGACACCTATTACCAGACCCTATGTGCAGAGATGAGGAAGCTTAGCTTGGAGATTGTTCCTCACGGCTCACTAAATAACATTTCCTTAGAACCAACTCTCTACGACAAGGTCGCTGCCGCTCAATTTCAAGATAAATGCATTAAGATCATTAAAGAAAGGCTTTCTGCAGAAGATGAGAAGTACCGTTGTTTCAGATTGGATCAGAAAGAGGTCGTACATTTTGGGAAACGTCTAGTAGTACCTAAAAATTCGGAACTCCGAAAGGAAATTTTAGATGAGGCTCACCTCTCTAAATTTTCCATTCACCCAGGAAGCAGCAAAATGTACCAAGATTTGAAACAAAACTTCTGGTGGACAAGAATGAAGAGGGACATTGCTAAGTATGTCTCAGAGTCCGACACGTGCCAGAGGGTTAAGGCTAGTCATCTCCAGGTGGCCGGGACATTACAACCTCTTTCGATACCCTCTTGGAAGTGGGATGACATAAGCATGGATTTTATCATTGGATTGCCACTTACCTCTCAAAAACATGATTCCATCTGGGTCATCATGGACCAACTCACAAAAACTGCCCATTTCATTCCGGTGCGCACTACTTACCGTGTCGACCAATATGCCGATATCTACTTCGAGCAAATCCTTCGTTTGCACAGGAACCCCCAAGACCATCATATCAGATAGGGGTCCTCAGTTTATGTCCCGATTTTGGCAAAAGTTGCAAGACTCCTTGGGAACCAAATTAATCCATAGTTCTGCATATCACCCCAGACGGATGGTCAAACTGAGCGAGTAAATCAAATAGTCGAAGACATGTTAAGAGCTTGTGTCATACACTATGATAAGAATTGGGATAAATGTTTGCCACTCGCTGAGTTTTCTTACAATAATAGCTACCAAGCCAGCTTGAAGATGGCACCGTTTGAGGCACTTTATGTCAGGAGATGTCGAACTCCGTTGAGCTGGTCGCAGTCGGGTGGGAGACAAACCTTTGGGACCGACCTAGTGGCAGAGGCCGAGGAAAAGGTGAAGGTAATACAGGCCAACCTTAAAGCAGCTCAGGCTAGACAGAAAAGTTACTTTGACAAGAGAAAGAAACCCCTACAGTTCTTCATCGGAGATCACGTTTATCTTCGAGTTTCACCCACCAAGGGGGTACAAAGGTTCGGAGTAAAAGGAAAATTGGCACCTCGTTACATTGGGCCCTATGAGATCACAGAAGTCTGTGGACCGGTAGCGTACCGAGTACAACTTTCCGAGAGGCTGTCAGCAGTCCACAATGTTTTCCACGTATCTCAACTTAAGAAGTGTGTTCGAGTTCCCGAGGTTGAGATTGTCGATCAAGACTTGGCATGGGTGGAACCTGACCTGGCTCTCGTGGAACACCCTCTCCGAATTCTCGACCGCAAAGAAAGAGGAACAAGAAGAAAGATCATTAAAATGTACAAGATACAGTGGAATCATCACACAGAGGAAGAGGCCACATGGGAAACGGAGAATTATCTGAACACCAAGTTTCCGGGTTTCCTTCTACTACATGATCCTAAGCATTCTTACACACACTAGTTCTTTCTACACTCGAATCTCGGGTCGAGATTCTGTTTAAGGGGGTAGGCTGTGACAATCTAGGTGTTTAGTAACTTAATCACCTGCTAAACAACTTGTCTTAGGTTAATTAAGAGTACCTTGGCCCCACCTAGATTTTCACTTAAGAAAAGTCCACCCAAAACCCTTTGAATCTCGGTGAACTTTGGACCTTTTCTGGCTGGCACGGTTTGAGTTCAAATTTTCACTTAAGAACTCAAAAATGTGCCAATATGAAAGTTATTCATCTTTTTATGCGACACAACTTTTTCAATATGGCCCTGGAGAGTTTTTGAGTGCTTCAGCCCCAAAAATCCAGTCAAAGTCAGTCAGACTCAAAAATTC
This sequence comes from Urochloa ruziziensis, assembly GCA_015476505.1. Classification (NCBI taxonomy): domain Eukaryota; kingdom Viridiplantae; phylum Streptophyta; class Magnoliopsida; order Poales; family Poaceae; genus Urochloa; species Urochloa ruziziensis. Next base: position 20,764,541 of record CM027120.1, read on the forward strand.
ACCGCCGGCCGACACCGAAGTTCACCGGTTCTTCTCCTCAGTTTTCCCTCGAATCTATACACTTTTTCATAGGTCAACCTTTGCAAAAGTTGTACCTGGTAACCTGGGACACAACTTTGCTTTTTGGAGATTTTGAACTTCAGTTCAAAATTTTAGAGAAATTTGGGTTTGAATGGACGCCCGGCATGTGTTCGATGAAATGCCGGCGCTCTCCGGCGCCGCGCGTTCCAGCGCCTGACCGCGCCGCCACGCGGCAGCCGGTCTCTGACGCGGACGCCGAGGCCGTGCCCGCGCATTAACTGCGCCACGACTTGTCCCCACTGACCGCCCCGACAGCGCCGCTCTGTCCCCTCGCGCGATTCCGACCGGACGTGACGCGTGCTCTCCGCGCGCCAGGTGGCCGCCGTCGGTCCGCCGGCGACTCGCTGCGCCGCTGCCCCGACCAAGACCGGCGACAGGATCGCCTTGGACTCCAGACGCTCGCCAACCCGCGCCAGAGCCTTCCCGACCGGCCACCGACCCGCTGCGCCCAGGCGCCGCCCCGCCGCGACAGCCGCCGACCGCGTGCCCTGTCCGCCCGAGCCTCCGTGTGGCCGCTTTGCCGCTCCGGGCCGCTATCCGAACCTCACCCTGGCCGCCTATAAAAGGCGTGGCTCGCCCTCGCCGCAGAACCCCTCCGTCCGCACCCCATCTCGCCGCCAGGCTGCCTCGCCGGCGACCTTGCCGCTCCACACCGCGCCACTGCCTCCCGCACGCTCCCTCGCCCTCACCTCACCCCACTCGAGCTTTCCCAGGGTTCAGCCAAGCTTCCCCGCCAGCGCCACCGCCGGCGTTGGGGAAGACAGAGCCGCCGCCGCCCAGCTCCGCCGTCCGCCGCCGCCATGCCACCTCCGGCCGCCCAGCCGGCACGGAATCCACTCGAGGTGAGGCGGTGAGCCTTTCTAGCATGATCTGGTTGAACCCCGTGGCCCCACTTCACCGAAATCTGGCCAACCCGCCGCCGGCCATGGTGCAGGGACCGCATTGCAAAGCCACAAATCTTTCCAGGGGTCTTAGCGCAAGTTTCCAGGGGCTAATCTGTAAATAGATTGTTCAGATCTAGAATTCAAATCCTGAAATTTTAAAAATCGGTTAAAAATCTTAGAAAAATCAGCAAAACGCAAACCCAATTTTGTTGTACTCCTGGTGCTGTGGTCTATCTTTTCTAGAAAGCATGTATAGGTGTTTTCTGTGTAGATTTTAAATTAAGTTCAAATCTGGTCAAACTTAAATTTGTGCACAGTTTGAAATCTATTGCTTTGTTTGTGCTAATTTTTGGATATGTTGTATCCGGTGAAATGTCTAGGCTCTCGTAAAAAGTTGGCACAAAGTTACACAGTAAATTTTGTGTTATGATTTATATATGCTGTCAGCACACATCTGGATCTATGAATTTTAGTAATTAATCTGTTCAGTAATTAAATCCCAACTTTTTGCAGTAACTTGCTTACATCATGTTGTATCTGTCATAAATGTTTGAGCTCAGTTTAATCTGTTTAGCTTGCTCCTTTAAATCATAACATTTTAAATATTGAGAAATTAAAACAGCAAGATCCTGTGATCTTTTGAAGGTACCCTTTGGCATGTCACCTTGTTTAGACTAGGATAGGCTCTGGTAAACTTCTGAGGATCTTTTGGTGATAGTGTGATTTATTAGGATTTATTCTTGATGTTAGTGTGCTGTTCTTGTTTATTTTGTTGTGATAAATGTATGCATGATCTTGGCCTCGTTTCTGGTCAGTAAATCAAGTAAATTACAAAGAGCATGCTGTAATTTTCACACATTATAATCATGAACCAAACTGCCAGAATAAATTATGAAAGTTTCATTACTTAAAAGGGCTAGATAAGAATAAGTCACTTCTTTAAATTGTTAAATAAACTGAACACATCACACACACCCTTGCTGCTTTATGATGAAATCAAAGTTAAATAATATATGTGTACACAATCACCATCAACAAACCCCAAATACTTGAATGAGTAATTACAACCTTTGTTAAAGAAAGGGAAGATCAGACAAAATTGTCCAGGTGAACGTGTCACTAAATACACCCCGGGTCCATCATTATGCAACTGTGATGACTCGACATAAGATCATGTTCTTAATTGCATATGCATTCTTGTAGAACAAGCCCTCACTGACGGAGACTACGAACTGGTCCCCGCTGAAGGAGAAGGCCAAGCTGAAGGCGAGGTGAACGCCGTCCAGGTCGAGCAAGACCCGAACGTTGCTGCCGAGGACTTCCAAGCTAACACTGTGCCCGAAGGCAAGCCCCGGAGCATGTCCTATGTTTCGAAATCTTGCAACCATGTTTGTTAAGTTTTGCTTGTGCATTTACGTTTCAGGAGTTGAATTGAAACCATAGTTGTATGATCCTAGGTATCTATGCTTTGCAATACTAATATGATAGGTCGATAGCTGCCACGCTATAAGGACCCGGTAAAAGTCGAGTGATCTCCTGTCACTCGCGAGATATAGGAATCAACTGCTCTGCTTATGTTGGAATCATAAGGAGGACGGGAGGGGATTTTTATCATGTAGGTGCCCCGTCCGTGTATGTTAAAATTGGTTAAGGCCGAATAGTGTGGTACCGACGGTTAAGTTTTTGAACGTACTAAGCACTTGTCGATTCTATGGGGTCGGTAAGTTTAGTACCTACATGACTTCAGGGTGCGGACTTTTTCCTGCTCCTTCCGGGAACTTCTTCCCCATGCCTCGAACATGTGGGTACGAGGGGCTTAAGTGTTGGTTCGGCCGGCCTTAGACCTCGTATGCCAGGGGGAGTTTGGTCCTGGACGCAACTGGGGGATTGATGGGAACTACCTAGTAGCGCTAGCCTTTGGCTGAGTGCGATGATCCGAGTGTTTAGGTTGACCTTGCAAGGTTAAAATCGGTTCGAACTGTCTGTTTCTCGCAGCTAATGAGACTACTTAACCCCGCTGCTACATTGAGTAAGAAGTAGAACATGATGATGGAAAGAAACTTGATGCTTGCTTAATTGTTTGCTCCACTTGCTCGGTTAGTGCAGGTTGCTTACCTAGAATGGTTAACCTTAACTAGAACTTGATGCTAAAATATTGAAAGTAAGGACCCACTCTTAGTCGCTCTTTGGCAAAACAAACCCACCAACCAAAAGCCTTGCATGTCTAGAAGTTGGTGATGTAGCTGTCACCCGACGGTTAAGTCTTGCTGAGTATTAGTATACTCAACCTTGCTTGTTGAATTGTTTTCAGGTAGTGCTCTTGAGGAGATGGTTGCTGGTCTTACCTGGCCAACCACCCTTCCTCCTGGCTGGATTGTCATGTGGAGAGTGATGTCACGACGGCTTCACGTGACGTCATTCCCGTCGAATAAATTAGTTTATTTTCCGCTGCTTTCGAAACTCTGAATAACCGTTACTTTGTGCAATGAACTCGGTTTGTAATAAATTACCTCAAGTGGGACCTATTTAATACGTGTGGATTGTTGTAACCTCTAGGACCCATCCTCGAGTGGGTATTTGTACGACTTGTTTCGATCGAGGTAACTGTTCGTGGTTGCATCGGGCTCGACCCGACAGACTGTCAGATTTCTCCGATTTAATTGCGTGACGACCAATGGAAGGTTAGCGCACTTAAGCCGGATTAATTTGAGCGGTTCTGCCACAATTCAGAGGCTCACACGGTCGCCGCCCGACTACAACCGGGCCACTCGGCCCATCTTGCTGCGTCTTTGCCAGCGAGTAATAGTGGAGCAAGATGTCCTCATCATTCTCCCCTTCTTAACAAGGGCCCAACTCTGATACCAAATGATACATCCGGGCCATACGGGGTCGGCCGAGGCCCATCAAAGGCCGCCCAGAGCCCGTCAGTTCCTTAGGCACAC